>CM020508.1:22496514-22559014 GCA_009823395.1 Thamnaconus septentrionalis | reverse complement strand
ATATCTGAAATTGCAGATGGTTTGGCAACTAAATCTTTATATTCTTCTTCAGGTATTACGGGTTCGCCGTGGTGGCAACTGGATCTCCAGGCTGAGTTCAGTCTTCAAGGTTCTCAGGGCTTCTTATCCAATCACAGGATGCTTACGTGTGAAGTTCAGCGTAAAGCCAGCTAGCTGACCTTGCCATCGGAGACTCCAGATCTGATTGGCTATTGGAACTAACTGCTCAGTGGTCCAGTGGTAGAGTGTCGCCCTGAGACTGGTAGGTTGTGGGTTCGATCCCCGGACAGCAAAGACAGTAGAAGTGGTCTCCATTGCCTCCCTTCGAGTCCTTCACCAAAACCAAAAGCACCACTTTTAAATTTAGTGCCTGGAGATTTTGACATTTTCACCTCTTGAAAACTTGAGGGTTTATGAAACTGTGCCGTGGGTCAACCAAGAGCTGCAGACGCTTTGGTTCTCGGTGGCCGAGGACAAAGGTCAAAGGTCGCTGGACGGACGACCACGCAGTTTAAAAGTCTCCTTGGTTCAACAGCTGATGGCCGCAGCACCAAGCGACTAGCGAAGCATCAAGGGCCACAACAGCCGCAGTGAAGAGAAGAGAAAACTGTTGTAGGTTTGTTCAGCCACATGGATGTTGACAGGTTGACTGACTTCACTGCAAAGAAAACAAGAACATGAGCAACTTTCATTCCTTTCTTTCTTTCTTTATTTGACCCCAATCAGTTTCTAATGAAGAGAAAATGCATGAAAATACTGCCAGTCTTTGTCAAACAGCAGCAAGAGAAACTTGAACACTCCACTCTTCTATTTATACACACATGACACACGCTTCTTAAAAGTGCACATGCTACAAAACAACAGTTTGACCTGTCGGAGAGGAAAATCTAAAGTGGATCATCACCTGATTTCACTGCAGTTGTTCACTGTGGTCGCTCTTATTGCTCCATAAAGCTCTTTAGTTGTGTTTAGAAACTAAGTTGGGCTGAAACAATCAAAGTGGGAAGACATCAGATCAGCCAATAAGAAGATGACTCGGCACTTTAGACACGCAGGCCTGACACAACTGCAGAAAGCAACAGCAAAGGCTTTTATTGCAGCGAGCCCACACATTGCATATTTCAGTAGAAGCAAAGCAGGCCACGGTTCATGCACACACACACACACACCCTGACACTTCCCTTCTCTGAATGAGTCAGGATGTTAGAAGCCCCGCCCCCTGTGCTCCCTGCAGCCAATCACAGCCCTGACTGGTCGTTTCCTGCCCCTCAAGTCAAACTGGGTTCGTTTCTGAGGAAATGAAACCCAGTCAGTCAGTCAGTCAGCCAGTCAGCCAGCCAGTCAGCCAGTCAGTCAGCCAGTCAGCCAGTGGCTCAGCCAGTCAGAGGTGAAAAATGGCTCAGGCAGCAGCTCAGCTGGACCCAGAAACCTTCTCTTGTACCCTCTGTCTGGATCTTCTCAAGGATCCAGTGACCACTTCCTGTGGACACAGCTACTGCAGGAAGTGTCTCCAACACCACTGGGATGCAGAGGAGGAGAGGAGAGTCTACAGCTGCCCTCAGTGTAGGAGGACCTTCACACCGAGGCCTGTCCTGGAGAAGAACACCATGTTAGCAGCTCTAGTGGAGACCCTGGAGAAGACTGGACCCCAAGATGCTCCTGCTGATCACTGCTATGCTGGAGCTGGAGATGTGGCCTGTGATGTCTGCACTGGGAGGAAACTGAAGGCCCTCAAGTCCTGTCTGGTCTGTCGGGCCTCCTACTGTGACTCTCACCTCCAGCATCATCGTGATGCTGCTCCCCTACAGAGACACAAGCTGGTGGAACCCAGCCAGCAGCTCCAGGAGAACATCTGCCCTCGTCACGATGAGGTGATGAAGATGTTCTGCCGCACTGATCAGAAGATCATCTGTTATCTCTGCTCTGTGGATGGACATCAAGGTCACCACATTGTGGCAGCAGTAGCAGAGAGGACTGAGAGGCAGAGAGAGCTGGAGGAGACCAGGCAGAAGATCCAGCAGAAGATCCAGCACACAGAGGAAGACCTGAAGGTGCTTAAGAAGGAGGTGGAGTCCATCAACAGCTCTGCTGATAAAGCAGTGAAGGACAGCGAGAAGATCCTCACCCAGATGATCCGTCTGCTGGAGAAAAGACGCTCTGAGGTGCAGCAGCAGGTCAGATCCACACAGGGGGCAGCAGTGAGTGGAGTCAAAGAGCTTGAGAAGAAGCTGCAGCAGGAGATGATGGAGCTGAAGAGGAGAGACGCTGAGCTGGAGAAGATCTCACACACACTGGACCACAGCCAGTTTCTCCACAGGTTCTCCTCACTGCCAGCACTCAGTCCGTCTCCAGACTCCTCCAGCCTGGAGATCCGTCCTCTGAGATACTTTGAGGACGTGGCAGCAGCTGTGACCAAGCTGAGAGATGAAATACAGCAAGTTCTGATGGAGACTCAGACAAACATCTCATGGACAGTGAGCAACGTTGATGTTCTACTGAAGGTACCAGAACCCAGGAGCAGAGAGGACTTCCTCAGATGTTCACCTCAAATCACTCTGGATCCAAACACAGTGAACAAACATCTGTTATTATCTGAGGAGAACAGAAAAGTGAAACGCATGAAGAAAGTTCAGTCTTATTGTGATCATCCAGACAGATTCACTGACTGGTATCAGGTCCTGAGTAGAGAAGGTCTGACTGGACGATGTTACTGGGAGGTGGAGTGGAGAGTGTGGGTTGGTGTAGCAGTGGCCTACAGGAACATCAGCAGAGCAGGAAGGTCAAAGGAATGTGGATTTGGATACAATGACAAATCCTGGCGTTTATATTGTTCCTCAGATGGATATGGGTTTTATCACAACAACATCAGCACTGGTGTCTCAGGTCCTGAGTCCTCCAGAGTGGGAGTGTACCTGGACCACAGAGCAGGTCTTCTGTCCTTCTACAGCGTCTCTGGAACCATGGAGCTCCTCCACAGAGTCCAGACCTCCTTCACTCAGCCGCTACATGTTGGATTCTGGGTTGGTCCAGGTTCTTCAGCTGAGTTGATGAAAGTGTGACTGAAGTCGTCAGAGAGACTCTGAGCTGAATTCTCACCTTTGATTCTTCTTCTGTCTTCACGTTTGTTGCCCAGTGTCTCCGGCTGTCAATCACAGGGTGGGCGGGGCCTTCTGACTGTTGATCCCTTTGTCAACAATCAGATGAATGCATGTAAATATTGTGAGAGAATTTTCTCTTTTGATTCTGCTTGTTGGCTCAATGTGACAATAGTCAATCAATAAGTCATGAAATATGCCATCAGTCTATATTGCACAACAATGTCAAGTCAATGATCAAGTGTTGAATTGAAGCAATAAAGCAACAAGACAATCCAGATAAAGTCTCTGCTTCTTAGTAGATTTCTCTTCTGTCAAGATCTCCATGTATTCACCACAGACATTTAGAAAGTCAACACCATGAAGACAAGATCAAAGTTTCAAAAGCACATCAGTCAATGTAGGAAACAGCTGATATTTCTCTGGCATGAAGGAGGAGGATGCCACACACACACACACACACACAGATGGGACTACTTCTCTGGCAGTGGATCAGTGGGAAAGAGTCCTGTCTCTCCAGCCTCACTCTGACTGCTGGAGGACAATTTGCCTCAACACCTTTGCACTGATGAAACAACCTAAGCTACAATGAATAGAATTTAAAGTAGTGCACAGGATCCACTACACCGGACAGTGGATGTTTCAGGTGGGCGTGACCGCCTCTCAGACACAGCTAATGCTCCAGATAATTACCTACACTGTATGGCACTGCCCACCAGTAAACACATTCTGGCACATGGTTTGCAATGACCTATCAGCACAGGTTGGTTCCACCATCATAGCCACTCCTTCTCTCTGCCTCTCAGGGGACCTCAGTGATATCACCTGAGACAAGGCAGAATCTCGCATGCTGATCACCTCCTGATCTGTCGCTAAGAAAACCATCCTCATAAACTGGAACACTAGAAAGAATATAGGAACTTACTCTTAGACCACACCTCCTTGGTAGGAGTGTCTGCTTCATGCGAGGCCGGTGGCCAGCGCTCCTGTGGGCCCGGGTGGTGCCTTCTGCCCCACCTTCGCCCTCCGCCTCCCTGGTCGCCGCCGCTGCCCCGGGGCCCTCGGGCGGTGGGGGGTGGGCCCCTCTTGGCTCCTGGGTCCCTGTGGTGTCCCCGGAGAGGGGGCAGGGGACCCTGACCGGGAGTCCCCCCTGGACCCTGGACACATCATAGGTGTGGTTCTTCTTTTCTTTCTTTCTTTCTGTTTCGGGGCATTGGTGTCTTGGGTGGTCGCTGCCCGGCCTTCTGGCCTTCTGGGTGCCGTGGGGGGGGTCGACGTGGGCGGCGGCCGGGTCCCCGGTGGGCCTCCCCCCCAGCACGGTTTCCTAACCCTTGCTCTGGGGCACCGACTAGACCCTTGTTGGCGATGATCTGGCTCCCACACAGTCAACGACCCACTGACATCATCACCGGGGCTTTGGACGAGGGTCTCCATCGGTGGGCCACCATCCCATCCAAGACCCTCTCCAGTTTTAATGGCATGATAGACACTCAAGGGCCTGGGGGGGCGGGGTTTGTGCACTGCGGCCGCCGCCCTGCTCAGCAGCAGCGTGGTTGCCCCAGGGTCTTGATGCGCCACACTGGGTCCGTAGGGGGGGCGGCCTTGGGTCCCGATCCTCCCGGTGGGTGAAGGGGCTGGGTCCTGGTCATGGGGAGGGGTCTGGTCTCACTTGCCCTTGGGTTCTGCTGCCTGTCCGCCCCGAGCGGTGTCCCCTCTTTTTGGGGTATCTGCCTCCCTGTCGTCTCGCCCTGGCTCCTCGTGGGCCGGGTGCCCTCCGGCCCGGGGGCCTGCTACTCCGGGCCTCTTCCTGGCCGGCTTTGTGGCGGGTGTGCCGTGTCCGGGACACTGGATAGCTTTGCTCTGGTTGACGCAAGGACACTTGCTGGAGTTTTCTCCCAAGTAAAGCCCACTACCTGCCTTTTAGACCCCATTCCCACATCACTGTTAAAGTCACTTTATGGCTTCTTTGAGGAGCAGATTTTATATATGGTCAGTTGCTCTCTTCAGACGGGTGTTTTCCCTGCTGCCTTTAGAACGGCGGTGGCGAGGCCCCATTTGAAGAGGAGCAACTTGGATCCAAACATTTTTAATAACTACCGACCAGTATCCAACTCACCATTTTTAAGTAAGATTTTAGAAAAACTGTTTTTTAACCAAGTCAATGATTTTTTTTAAAATACAAACAATATTTTAGAGAAATATCAATCTGGTTTTAGAAGGAACCACAGTACTGAGACTGCCCTTTTAAAGATCGTCAATGATCTCAGGTGTAACGCAGACTCTCAGAAGCTGACAGTCTTGGTGCTACTGGATCTAAGCGCTGCCTTTGATACAGTAGATCAGCACATTTTATTAAATAGACTCAGAAACCTGGTGGGCTTGTCCGGTACTGTTTTTAACTGGTTTGGTTCTTACCTCACAGATCGATGTTTCTTTGTAAGTATGGACACGTGCTCCTCCAGAATGCGTGAAATTAGATGTGGGGTCCCCCAAGGGTCAATTTTAGGTCCGGTTCTTTTTAATCTGTACATGCTTCCCTTGGGGGGCGTCGTCAGGAAACACGGCATCAGCTTCCACAGCTATGCTGATGATACACAAATGTACATTGCCGTGTTTCCTGATGACACAGGGCCAATTGATGCCCTTTTTAACTGTATTTTAGAAATCAAATCATGGATGGCAGAGAATTTCCTACAGCTCAACCAGGACAAAACTGAGGTTTTAGTTATTGGTCCTGAAGGCCGGAGACAGGAACTTTTACCAAAACTACGGGATTTTAAACCCTCGCAATATGTAAAGAACCTGGGCGTTGTTTTTGATTCTGAGCTCACCTTTGTTCCACATATACAAAATATTACGCAGATAGGTTTTTACCATCTAAAGAATATAGCCAAAGTCCACCCGTTCCTCTCACAGGCCAACACGGAGGTGCTAATGCATGCTTTTATTTCCTGTAGACTAGATTATTGTAACGCCCTGCTCTCTGGTCTTTCCAAAAAGAGTGTTTACAGTCTACAAATACTACAAAACTCAGCCGCACGTGTGCTGACTAGGACCAGAGGACGGGAATACATTACAGCGGTTTTAAAGTTGCTGCATTGGCTCCCCGTCCGCTTCAGGATTGATTTTAAGCTTCTCTTATTAGTTTTTAAATGTCTTAATGGTCTTGGCCCATCTTATCTATCTGACCTGCTTTATCGCGGAACCTGAGGTCTTCCGGCACTGGCCTGTTAACTGTTCCACGAGTCAAAACAAAAACCCACGGTGAGGCTGCATTCAGCCATTACGGCCCTACTCGGTGGAACAGCCTGCCAGAGAGCCTCAGGGCCGCAGAGACTGTTGATATTCTGAAGAGGAGGCTCAAGACGTAGCTTTTTAATCTGGCCTTTAACTGACTTCTTTTACTCTTACTCTACTAATTCTATGCCTTTTATTACCTTTAATGATTTTTATACTTTTATAATGGTTGCCTATTTTTATGCCACTGTTCAAAACTTTATTTTTATTCATTTATTTTATTTCTTATTATGATTATTCTCTCTTTTATACTTTTAGTGCCAGTGTTTCCTCATGGGGGGCCCTCCACGCTGGGAGTTACGCCTGGTCTGCCCATAGGGGCGCTGCAGACCATGGTGCCTCCCTGTGTGGACGGCCCCCCCTAGTGGCCTTTCCTCACCCGTTTCTTCAGTGCCAAGCCATTTTATCTAATGTCTGTGTTTTCCATTACAATCATCACCTGATTTCACTGCAGTTGTTCACTGTGGTCGCTCTTATTGCTCCATAAAGCTCTTTATGAAGAGCAATAAGATAGCGGCGAGAGGCTAGCAGATGGCGGCTAGCAGATAGAGGCTAGCAGATAGCGGCGGTGGCTCACTTGAAATAACAGTGAATTACCTGTGACAGGTGAAGACACCCAGCATTAGCATTAGCCTCTAACACACGCACGCAAACGCACACACACACTGTTTACAGGTGTAAGGACCTGTGTGTGTTGCACTGGTGTTTGTGTGTGTTTGTTTGTGTGTGTGTGTGTCAGCAGCAATCTAACGACGACTCAGATTGTGAACTATGAACTTTGATTCGTCGTCGTCGTCGTCGTCGTCTTCAGCGCCAAGGAAACAAAGTGCACACACACACACACACACACACACACACACACCCTGACACTCCTCTTCCCGGAATGAGTCAGGAGGTTAGAATCCCCGCCCCCTGTGCTCCTTGCAGCCAATCACAGCCCTGACTGGTCGCTTCCTCTCCTTCAAGAAGCTCCACTGTTGTGGAGGTGGAACCCAGTTAGCCAGTCAGTCAGTCAGTCAGTCAGTCAGTCAGCCAGTCAGCCAGTCAGCCAGTCAGTCAGTCAGTCAGTCAGACAGTCAGTCAGTCACTCAGCCAGTCAGTCAGCCAGTCAGTCAGCCAGTGGCTCTCAGAGGTGAAATGGCTCAGGCAGCAGCTCAGCTGGACCCAGAAACCTTCTCTTGTTCCCTCTGTCTGGATCTTCTCAAGGATCCAGTGACCACTTCCTGTGGACACAGCTACTGCAGGAAGTGTCTCCAACACCACTGGGATGCAGAGGAGGAGAGGAGAGTCTACAGCTGCCCTCAGTGTAAGAGCACCTTCACACCAAGGCCTGTCCTGGAGAAGAACACCATGTTAGCAGCTCTAGTGGAGACCCTGGAGAAGACTGGACTCCAAGATGCTCCGGCTGATCACTGCTATGCTGGAGCTGGAGATGTGGCCTGTGATGTCTGCACTGGGAGGAAACTGAAGGCCCTCAAGTCCTGTCTGGTCTGTCGGGCCTCCTACTGTGACTCTCACCTCCAGCCTCATCGTCAGTCTTCAACATTCAAGAAGCACAAGCTGGTGGAACCCAGCCAGCAGCTCCAGGAGAACATCTGCCCTCGTCACGATGAGGTGATGAAGATGTTCTGCCGCACTGATCAGAAGATCATCTGTTATCTCTGCTCTGTGGATGAACATCAAGGTCACCACATTGTGGCAGCAGTAGCAGAGAGAACTGAGAGGCAGAGAGAGCTGGAGAAGACCAGGCAGAAGATCCAGCAGAAGATCCAGCACACAGAGGAAGACCTGAAGGTGCTTCAGAAGGAGGTGGAGTCCATCAACGGCTCTGCTGATAAAGCAGTGAAGGACAGCGAGAAGATCCTCACCCAGATGATCCGTGTGCTGGAGAAAAGACGCTCTGAGGTGCAGCAGCAGCTCAGATCCACACAGGGGGCAGCAGTGAGTGGAGTCAAAGAGCTTGAGAAGAAGCTGGAGCAGGAGATGATGGAGCTGAAGAGGAGAGACGCTGAGCTGGAGAAGATCTCACACACACTGGACCACAGCCAGTTTCTCCACAGCTTCTCCTCACTGCCAGCACTCAGTCCGTCTCCAGACTCCTCCAGCCTGGAGATCCGTCCTCTCAGATACTTTGAGGACGTGGCAGCAGCTGTGACCAAGCTGAGAGATGAAATACAGCAAGTTCTGATGGAGACTCAGACAAACATCTCATGGACAGTGAGCAACGTTGATGTTCTACTGAAGGTACCAGAACCCAGGAGCAGAGAGGACTTCCTCAGATGTTCACCTCAAATCACTCTGGATCCAAACACAGTGAACAAACATCTGTTATTATCTGAGGAGAACAGAAAAGTGAAACGCATGAAGAAAGTTCAGTCTTATTGTGATCATCCAGACAGATTCACTGACTGGTATCAGGTCCTGAGTAGAGAAGGTCTGACTGGACGATGTTACTGGGAGGTGGAGTGGAGAGTGTGGGTTGGTGTAGCAGTGGCCTACAGGAACATCAGCAGAGCAGGAGGGTCACTGGAAAGTAGATTTGGATTCAATGACAAATCCTGGAGTTTATATTGTTCCTCAGGTAGATATGTGTTTCATCACAACAACATCTGGACTGATGTCTCAGGTCCTCGGTCCTCCAGAGTGGGAGTGTACCTGGACCACAGAGCAGGTCTTCTGTCCTTCTACAGCGTCTCTGGAACCATGGAGCTCCTCCACAGAGTCCAGACCTCCTTCACTCAGCCGCTACATGTTGGACTTGATGTTGCTCCAGGTTGTTCAGCTGAGTTGATGAAAGTGTGACTGAAGTCGTCAGAGAGACTCTGAGCTGAATTCTCACCTTTGATTCTTCTTCTGTCTTCACGTTTGTTGCCCAGTGTCTCCGGCTGTCAATCACAGGGTGGGCGGGCCTTCTGACTGTTGATCCCTTTGTCAACAATCAGATGAATGCATGTAAATATTGTGAGAGAATTTTCTCTTTTGATTCTGCTTGTTGGCTCAATGTGACAATAGTCAATCAATAAGTCATGAAATATGCCATCAGTCTATATTGCACAACAATGTCAAGTCAATGATCAAGTGTTGAATTGAAGCAATAAAGCAACAAGACAATCCAGATAAAGTCTCTGCTTCTTAGTAGATTTCACACACACACACACACACACACACACACACACACACACACACACACACACACACAGAACGGCAGATGAGTGCTGCAGTAACAGTCTGATCCACTAGGGGGCAGCTGACTCCAGTCCTGCCTCTGCTGCAGCTCTGTTTCCACAGCAGCTGTGTGTTTCCTCCAGGTGTTAGTCGGGTCCCACCACAGGTGATGGAAAGTTCAGGTGAGTCAACTCAACTAAACTTTATTTATAAAGCACTTTAAAAACAACCACGGCTGACACAAAGTGCTGTACATAAAAACATAAAAGCATAAAAGCCAACAGTAAAACAATAATACAGTCTCATGCTGGGTCAACAGCCAAGGAATAAAAGTGGCTGAGGTGAGGTTGGAAATATGCACAATGACTGTGATTACTCCCCCTGGTGGCCTTTTAGGGATTTCTTTTTGCTTTTAACTTTTCTCAGTCGCAGCAGCAGAGACAGGAAGTCACCGTCGCTTGAGGAGGAGGAGGAGGAGGAGCAGGAGGAGGAGTAGGAGGAAGGCGAGGTGGAGGAGGAGGAGGAGGAGGGGGAGGAGTAGAAGGAGGAGGAGTAGGAGGAGGGGAGGTGGAGGAGGTGGGGGAGGGGAGGTAGGAGGAGGGGGAGGAGGAGGAGTAGATGGGGAAGAGGAGGAGGAGGAGGAGTAGGAGGGGGAGGAGTAGGAGGAGGAGTAGGAGGAGTAGGAGGGGAGGAGGAGGAGGACGAGGAGGAGGGGAGGACGAGGAGGAGGAGGAGGAAGAGGAGGACTCTCAACAGGGGAAGTCTGTGACACACAAACACACACACTCACACACACACACACACACACACACACACTCTCACTCACACACACACACACACACACACACACACACACACACACACACACACACACACACACACACACAGATGGGACTACTTCTCTGGCAGTGGATCAGTGGGAAAGAGTCCTGTCTCTCCAGCCTCACTCTGACTGCTGGAGGACAATTTGCCTCAACACCTTTGCACTGATGAAACAACCTAAGCTACAATGAATAGAATTTAAAGTAGTGCACAGGATCCACTACACCGGACAGTGGATGTTTCAGGTGGGCGTGACCGCCTCTCAGACACAGCTAATGCTCCAGATAATTACCTACACTGTATGGCACTGCCCACCAGTAAACACATTCTGGCACATGGTTTGCAATGACCTATCAGCACAGGTTGGTTCCACCATCATAGCCACTCCTTCTCTCTGCCTCTCAGGGGACCTCAGTGATATCACCTGAGACAAGGCAGAATCTCGCATGCTGATCACCTCCTGATCTGTCGCTAAGAAAACCATCCTCATAAACTGGAACACTAGAAAGAATATAGGAACTTACTCTTAGACCACACCTCCTTGGTAGGAGTGTCTGCTTCATCACGAGGCCGGTGGCCAGCGCTCCTGTGGGCCCCCGGTGGTGCCTTCTGCCCCACCTTCGCCCTCCGCCTCCCTGGTCGCCGCCGCTGCCCCGGGGCCCTCGGGCGGTGGGGGGTGGGCCCCTCTTGGCTCCTGGGTCCCTGTGGTGTCCCCGGAGAGGGGGCAGGGGACCCTGACCGGGAGTCCCCCTGGACCCTGGACACATCATAGGTGTGGTTCTTCTTTTCTTTCTTTCTTTCTGTTTCGGGCATTGGTGTCTTGGGTGGTCGCTGCCCGGCCTTCTGGCCTTCTGGGTGCCGTGGGGGTCGACGTGGCGCGGCGGCCGGGTCCCGTGGGCCTCCCCCAGCACGGTTTCCTAACCCTTGCTCTGGGGCACCGACTAGACCCTTGTTGGCGATGATCTGGCTCCCACACAGTCAACGACCCACTGACATCATCACCGGGCTTTGGACGAGGGTCTCCATCGGTGGGCCACCATCCCATCCAAGACCCTCTCCAGTTTTAATGGCATGATAGACACTCAAGGCCTGGGGGGGCGGGGTTTGTGCACTGCGGCCGCCGCCCTGCTCAGCAGCAGCGTGGTTGCCCCAGGGTCTTGATGCGCCACACTGGGTCCGTAGGGGGGGCGGCCTTGGGTCCCGATCCTCCCGGTGGGTGAAGGGGCTGGGTCCTGGTCATGGGGAGGGGTCTGGTCTCACTTGCCCTTGGGTTCTGCTGCCTGTCCGCCCCGAGCGGTGTCCCCTCTTTTGGGGTATCTGCCTCCTGTCGCCTCGCCCTGGCTCCTCGTGGGCCGGGTGCCCTCCGGCCCGGGGGCCTGCTACTCCGGGCCTCTTCCTGGCCGGCTTTGTGGCGGGTGTGCCGTGTCCGGGACACTGGATAGCTTTGCTCTGGTTGACGCAAGGACACTTGCTGGAGTTTTCTCCCAAGTAAAGCCCACTACCTGCCTTTTAGACCCCATTCCCACATCACTGTTAAAGTCACTTTATGGCTTCTTTGAGGAGCAGATTTTATATATGGTCAGTTGCTCTCTTCAGACGGGTGTTTTCCCTGCTGCCTTTAGAACGGCGGTGGCGAGGCCCCATTTGAAGAGGAGCAACTTGATCCAAACATTTTTAATAACTACCGACCAGTATCCAACTCACCATTTTAAGTAAGATTTTAGAAAACTGTTTTTAACCAAGTCAATGATTTTTTTTAAAATACAAACAATATTTTAGAGAAATATCAATCTGGTTTTAGAAGGAACCACAGTACTGAGACTGCCCTTTTAAAGATGCTCAATGATTTCAGGTGGAACGCAGACTCTCAGAAGCTGACAGTCTTGGTGCTACTGGATCTAAGCGCTGCCTTTGATACAGTAGATCACCACATTTTATTAAATAGACTCAGAAACCTGGTGGGCTTGTCCGGTACTGTTTTTAACTGGTTTGGTTCTTACCTCACAGATCGATGTTTCTTTGTAAGTATGGACACGTGCTCCTGCAGAATGCATGAAATTAGATGTGGGGTCCCCCAAGGGTCAATTTTAGGTCCGGTTCTTTTTAATCTGTACATGCTTCCCTTGGGGGGCGTCGTCAGGAAACACGGCATCAGCTTCCACAGCTATGCTGATGATACACAAATGTACATTGCCGTGTTTCCTGATGACACAGGGCCAATTGATGCCCTTTTTAACTGTATTTTAGAAATCAAATCATGGATGGCAGAGAATTTCCTACAGCTCAACCAGGACAAAACTGAGGTTTTAGTTATTGGTCCTGAAGGCCGGAGACAGGAACTTTTACCAAAACTACGGATTTTAAACCCTCGCAATATGTAAAGAACCTGGGCGTTGTTTTTGATTCTGAGCTCACCTTTGTTCCACATATACAAAATATTACAAAGATAGGTTTTTACCATCAAAAGAATATAGCCAGAGTCCATCCGTTCCTCTCTCAGGCCAACACGGAGGTGCTAATGCATGCTTTTATTTCCTGTAGACTAGATTATTGTAACGCCCTGCTCTCTGGTCTTCCCAAAAAGAGTGTTTACAGTCTACAAATACTACAAAACTCAGTCGCACGTGTGCTGACTAGGACCAGAGGACGGGAACACATTACAGCGGTTTTAAAGTCGCTGCATTGGCTCCCCGTCCGCTTCAGGATTGATTTTAAGCTTCTCTTATTAGTTTTTAAATGTCTTAATGGTCTTGGCCCATCTTATCTATCTGACCTGCTTTATCGCGGAACCTGAGGTCTTCTGGCACTGGCCTGTTAACTGTTCCACGAGTCAAAACAAAAACCCACGGTGAGGCTGCATTCAGCCATTACGGCCCTACTCGGTGGAACAGCCTGCCAGAGAGCCTCAGGGCCGCAGAGACTGTTGATATTCTGAAGAGGAGGCTCAAGACGTAGCTTTTTAATCTGGCCTTTAACTGACTTCTTTAGATAGAGGCTAGCAGATAGAGGCTAGCAGATAGCGACTAGCAGATAGCGACTAGCAGATAGCGGCGGTGCCTCACTTGAAATAACAGTGAATTACCTGTGACAGGTGAAGACACCTAGCCTAACACCCAGCATTAGCATTAGCCTCTAACACACGCATATAGCAAACGCACACACACTGTTTACAGGTGTAAGGACCTGTGTGTGTTGCACTGGTGTTGTGTGTGTTTGTGTGTGTGTGTGTGTGTGTGTGTGTGCGTCAGCAGCAATCTAACGACGACTCAGATTGTGAACTATGAACTTTGATTCGTCATTCGCCGTCGTCGTCGTCTTCAGCGCCAAGGAAACAAAGTGCACGCACACACACACACACACACACACCCTGACACTCCTCTTCCCGGAATGAGTCAGGAGGTTAGAAGCCCCGCCCCCTGTGCTCCTTGCAACCAATCACAGCCCTGCCTGGTCGCTTCCTCTCCTTCAAGAAGCTCCACTGTTGAGGAGGTGGAACCCAGTTAGCCAGTCAGCCAGTCAGTCAGTCAGCCAGTCAGTCAGTCAGTCAGTGGCTCTCAGAGGTGAAATGGCTCAGGCAGCAGCTCAGCTGGACCGAAAAATGATATCTTGTTGCCTCTGTCTGGATCTTCTCAAGGATCCAGTGACCACTTCCTGTGGACACAGCTACTGCAGGAAGTGTCTCCAACACCACTGGGATGCAGAGGAGGAGAGGAGAGTCTACAGCTGCCCTCAGTGTAGGAGGACCTTCACACCAAGGCCTGTCCTGGAGAAGAACACCATGTTAGCAGCTCTAGTGGAGACCCTGGAGAAGACTGGACTCCAAGATGCTCCTGCTGATCACTGCTATGCTGGAGCTGGAGATGTGGCCTGTGATGTCTGCACTGGGAAGAAACTGAAGGCCCTCAAGTCCTGTCTGGTCTGTCGGGCCTCCTACTGTGACTCTCACCTCCAGCCTCATCGTCAGTCTTCAACATTCAAGAAGCACAAGCTGGTGGAACCCAGCCAGCAGCTCCAGGAGAACATCTGCCCTCGTCACGATGAGGTGATGAAGATGTTCTGCCGCACTGATCAGAAGATCATCTGTGGTTTATGCTCTGTGGATGATCATAAAGGTCACAACACAGTGGCAGCAGTAGCAGAGAGGACTGAGAGGCAGAGAGAGCTGGAGGAGACCAGGCAGAAGATCCAGCAGAAGATCCAGCACACAGAGGAAGACCTGAAGGTGCTTCAGAAGGAGGTGGAGTCCATCAACGGCTCTGCTGATAAAGCAGTGAAGGACAGCGAGAAGATCCTCACCCAGATGATCCGTCTGCTGGAGAAAAGACGCTCTGAGGTGCAGCAGCAGCTCAGATCCACACAGGGGGCAGCAGTGAGTGGAGTCAAAGAGCTTGAGAAGAAGCTGGAGCAGGAGATGATGGAGCTGAAGAGGAGAGACGCTGAGCTGGAGAAGATCTCACACACACTGGACCACAGCCAGTTTCTCCACAGCTTCTCCTCACTGCCAGCACTCAGTCCGTCTCCAGACTCCTCCAGCCTGGAGATCCGTCCTCTGAGATACTTTGAGGACGTGGCAGCAGCTGTGACCAAGCTGAGAGATGATATACAGCAAGTTCTGATGGAGACTCAGACAAACATCTCATGGACAGTGAGCAACGTTGATGTTCTACTGAAGGTACCAGAACCCAGGTACAGAGAGGACTTCCTCAGATGTTCACCTCAAATCACTCTGGATCCAAACACAGTCAACAAATGGTTGTTATTATCTGAGGAGAACAGAAAAGTGAAACGCATGGAGGAAGTTCAGTCTTATTGTGATCATCCAGACAGATTCACTGGCTGGAAGCAGGTCCTGAGTAGAGAAGGTCTGACTGGACGATGTTACTGGGAGGTGGAGTGGAGAGGGAGGTGGGGGGTTGGTGTAGCAGTGGCCTACAGGAACATCAGCAGAGGGTCAAAGGAAAGTTTATTTGGATCCAATGACAAATCCTGGAGTTTATATTGTTCCTCAGGTGGATATCAGTTTCATCACAACAACATCTTGACTGGTGTCTCAGGTCCTCGGTCCTCCAGAGTGGGAGTGTACCTGGACCACAGAGCAGGTCTTCTGTCCTTCTACAGCGTCTCTGGAACCATGGAGCTCCTCCACAGAGTCCAGACCTCCTTCACTCAGCCGCTACATGTTGGACTTGATGTTGGTCCAGGTTGTTCAGCTGAGTTGATGAAAGTGTGACTGAAGTCGTCAGAGAGACTCTGAGCTGAATTCTCACCTTTGATTCTTCTTCTGTCTTCACGTTTGTTGCCCAGTGTCTCCGGCTGTCAATCACAGGGTGGGCGGGGCCTTCTGACTGTTGATCCCTTTGTCAACAATCAGATGAATGCATGTAAATATTGTGAGAGAATTTTCTCTTTTGATTCTGCTTGTTGGCTCAATGTGACAATAGTCAATCAATAAGTCATGAAATATGCCATCAGTCTATATTGCACAACAATGTCAAGTCAATGATCAAGTGTTGAATTGAAGCAATAAAGCAACAAGACAATCCAGATAAAGTCTCTGCTTCTTAGTAGATTTCACACCACACACACACACACACACACACATGCATGCACACAGACACGTATATACATACAGTGATTATATAATGCTATATTATATTATATATGATGTCAAATATTTATATTGTATATTAGATTTCATTTTTATATCATATATTACATATTACATTTAAATAAACTCATTTAACTAATTATACCATGTTGATTATTATGTTTATTATATTATACTGCAATTTTAATATTATTATCTCTGACTAATATTGTTAATTATTTTATTTATTTTTTACTTATTGTTGAAATTATTATTATATATGATCATGGTATAATGCCAGATTTTTGCAATCCATTGTTGGAACAAATTATCTAATCTAATCTAATATTATATTATATTATATTATACTATATTATATAATATTATATTATATAATATTATATTATATTATATTATACTATATTATATTATATCATATCATATTATATTATATTATATCATATTATATTATATTATATTTTATTATATTATATTATATTATATAATATAATATAATATAATATAATATAATATTATATTATATTATATTATATTATATTATATTATATTCTATCATATTATATTATATTATATTATATTATATAGCATTGCAGTGGCGGGCCGTGCATTTCTAGCCCAGGCCATCAGTGACGTCATATTTAGTCAACCCTAAATTAAAACAAAATGAGCTTCAGCTGTTGTCCAAACTGGACCAATAAACTGAACATTGTCTCCAATTCAATGCACCACAGTATTTATATCTGAAATTGCAGATGGTTCGGCAACTAAATCTTTATATTCTTCTTCAGGTATTACGGGTTCGCCGTGGTGGCAACTGGATCTCCAGGCTGAGTTCAGTCTTCAAGGTTCTCAGGGCTTCTTATCCAATCACAGGATGCTTACGTGTGAAGTTCAGCGTAAAGCCAGCTAGCTGACCTTGCCATCGGAGACTCCAGATCTGATTGGCTATTGGAACTAACTGCTCAGTGGTCCAGTGGTAGAATGTCGCCCTGAGACTGGTAGGTTGTGGGTTCGATCCCCGGACAGCAAAGACAGTAGAAGTGGTCTCCATTGCCTCCCTTCGAGTCCTTCACCAAAACCAAAAGCACCACTTTTAAATTTAGTGCCTGGAGATTTTGACATTTTCACCTCTTGAAAACTTGAGGGTTTATGAAACTGTGCCGTGGGTCAACCAAGAGCTGCGGACGCTTTGGTTCTCGGTGGCCGAGGACAAAGGTCAAAGGTCGCTGGACGGACGACCACGCAGTTTAAAAGTCTCCTTGGTTCAACAGCTGATGGCCGCAGCACCAAGCGACTAGCGAAGCATCAAGGGCCACAACAGCCGCAGTGAAGAGAAGAGAAAAACTGTTGTAGGTTTGTTCAGCCACATGGATGTTGACAGGTTGACTGACTTCACTGCAAAGAAAACAAGAACATGAGCAACTTTCATTCCTTTCTTTCTTTCTTTATTTGACCCCAATCAGTTTCTAATGAAGAGAAAATGCATGAAAATACTGCCAGTCTTTGTCAAACAGCAACAAGAGAAACTTGAACACTCCACTCTTCTATTTATACACACATGACACACGCTTCTTAAAAGTGCACATGCTACAAAACAACAGTTTGACCTGTCGGAGAGGAAAATCTAAAGTGGATCATCACCTGATTTCACTGCAGTTGTTCACTGTGGTCGCTCTTATTGCTCCATAAAGCTCTTTAGTTGTGTTTAGAAACTAAGTTGGGCTGAAACAATCAAAGTGGGAAGACATCAGATCAGCCAATAAGAAGATGACTCGGCACTTTAGACACGCAGGCCTGACACAACTGCAGAAAGCAACAGCAAAGGCTTTTATTGCAGCGAGCCCACACATTGCATATTTCAGTAGAAGCAAAGAGACACACACACACACACACACACCAAACCATCAATCCCACTTTACAGAGAAATCCAATGTAAAAAAAGCCAGTGTAAAACACTTCCAGTCCAGTAGTGCAGTGAGAGCTGCAGAGCTGCATCATCGTCCTTCTGCTGATTGTCGCTTTCAGCAGGAGTCCAGTCTTAAAAAACTAAAAAGCTAAAAAAAATCATAAATAATAAAATGTGGTCCGATTTTTCTTTTTTCCTTTGACTCCAGTAGGAGGCGCCCCGTGACGCAGATTGTCGGAGAGGAACCTGAAGGCATCATCAGAGCTGCAGCAGCACCAGGAAGCTTCTCAACACAGAGAGGAAACAGAGCCAACTGTCCTGCAGCCAATCAGAAAACACCTGAAGATGACTTTGCGCAGCAGTCGCGCTGCCCTCAGCCTCAGACTCGGGAGACGTCTCCGTCCAATCAGGAGCGCAGCAGCTGAAGGTAATGGCTTTGTTTCCACCACTTCCTCAAGCATCAAGCTAAGCAGCTAGCCAGCTAACTAGCGACGGACACTCAGACGTTCTTTCCTTGAAAGAGTCTCTGTCTCTGCTGCCGTGTGCTGGTGCATCCGGAGCTTCTGGCTTCTCTCGGACACTCCAGCAGAACATCTCAGACCTGTGGTGGAGCCTGCAGTGGAGCCTGCAGTGGAGCCCACAGTGGAACCTGCAGTGGAGCCTGCAGTGGAGCCTGCAGTGGAGCCTGCAGTGGAACCTGCAGTGGAGCCTGCAGTGGAGCCCACAGTGGGGCCTGCAGTGGAGCCTGCAGTGGGGCCTGCAGTGGGGCCTGCAGTGGAGCCTGCAGTGGAGCCTGCAGTGGAGCCTGCAGTGGAACCTGCAGTGGAGCCTGCAGTGGAGCCCACAGTGGAGCCTGCAGTGGAGCCTGCAGCAGCCACGTTTCCCTTCTTCACTGAGGAGACACGGAGTCACTGCCTCCAAACATTCATCACCACCTTCACACACACATCTGCTGCTGCTGCTGCTGCTGCTGCTGCTGCTGCTGCTGCGGGTGGAGCAGGAGGGAGGAGATGAAGGGATCCTGAGGAGGCGTCACGACACTCCCACCAGCAGGGGGGGTGGTGGAGCGGCCGAGCTGGACGAGTCCTCCCGACTTCTGAGCTGCGACATTCAGAGAGAAGGAAGGTTGAGGAGATGGAGGGAGGTCAGGGGTCAAGGGTCAATGCCCTGAACAAAGATGGCCGCCACATCCTCCCACACAAACACAAACGGGCCAATCAGAGACAACCGTGCGGCCACCAGGGGGAGCCGCCTGCATGCTGTGCAGACGGTAGCAGAAGGGGGCAGGAGTCCCAGATCGCCCACTGGCTCCCCCTGCAGGCAGCTCCAAGTAGCCACTATATAGCAACTCATCAGCCACATTAACAACTGTCAGACCCTCTTGGTGCCCTTGATGACATCATCACTGTCTCATTATTACAATGGCCCGTCGGCAGGTCATCATAAATATATTAATAATTGAATATATACGTTCATTTACAAACATATTTGCATTGTGGTGACTGCTTGATATTACACTGAGCCACCTCCCATGTTAAAAAATAACATTCCATTCTACTGATGGGGTCAGCCTGAGCGATACAATGCATGATGGGATATATTGCCACTGGCTCAGTGACCCTATTGGTTGTACACTACTGTTAGCAATGCATTGTGGGATACATTGAGTGACTGGGTAGTGCAAAAGTGGGCCGACTGTTGGACTGGTGGGGCCACAGTGGGGTCTGCAGTGGGCCAGAGGTGGGGTAGCGGAGCAGCAGCAGATGGATGCAGTGTTGTGGTGAGGAAACAATGCATCATGGGATATCATGGAGAAAACATGTTGCTGGAATGTCAATGGAAAATGAAGCAAAGTTGCAACCAAGTCAGTGTCTTTGAAGCCCCATCCAGAACCATCCAGAACCATCCAGAACCATCTGGACCACCAGGGTGGTTAGGTCTTACAACCTCCCAGAACCTCCCAGAACCTCCCAGAACCACCAGGGTGTTTAGCTCTTCACTGAAATGACTCTGGTATGTCTGATATAGTGAATACTGATGTTCACTCAGGATTCAGACGGTCACTACAACATGGTGCAATGACTTTATAGTGCCAGTAGGGGGGCGCTCGAGGACTCAGGCAAAGTCAGGAGGGTCAGAAGATCCAGAAAAGAGGAAGTGAGTGTTTCACAAGCAAACGGAACAAATGTTAGTGACTTTAGTTTGTGAATCCCAGACGGAGCTTCACCGAGCTGACCAGCAGGGGGAGCAGCGGAGCAACATCAACCTGCTGATCAGGTTCACAATCAGGCTGGAAGCTTGTGAAACTGAGGAGGCCACTGCTTCATGCATCAGACAGCAGCAGGCAGCAAGGACGGTACCTTCAGCCAGACAGAGAGAGGAGAGGAGGGGAGGAGGAGGAGCAGGAAGAGGAGCGCTGGAGGAGGGAGATCCTGAGCTGGTTCTCCTGAAGGAGGAACATCATCATCATCATCTCCTGGCTCAGACCTGTGGAGCAAGATGGGGGGTAGTGGACTCACCTGCAGGTTGCTCTTGGCCTTCTTCAGAACATCCCGGGTTCTCGACACTGGAACACAAAACACACAGAGATGGATGGATGGATGGATGGAGAAGTTTGTGAGATGAAGGTTGCAGGTTGTGTGCTGCTGATTTGAAAAGCTCCTGAGCCTCGTTTGGTTGGGTTGTTTTTTCCTAGATGAAGGTGATACTTTTGAGAGCTACAGTCTTGATTCTAAAGCAGGAGGACTCGTGAGTCCTCACGTCTCCTGAGGCAGAAGAACTTCAGAAGAACCTCAAAGGAACCTCAGAGGAACCCTGAGACCATCGATGGTCTTGCAGTCTCACGGTTCTTCATCTGCTGAGATCAAACTCCAGTCACCCTCTAATGTCTGATTCTAAAGAAACACCTGACCACTGGTTCCTTGGCTCCTCTGGAGGAACCAGACCAGGAGCTTCCACTAGTACAGATAAAGAAGAAGAAGAAGAAGAAGAAGAAGAAGAAGAAGAAGAAGCCAAACTCACGCTGCCCGAGGACGAAGCGCTCCAGGCTCTCCTTGGTGCGGTCCGAGGAGCGGAGCTTCTCCAGGGCGTCGCCCAGGTCCTGCTCCTGCTGCCAGAGTTTCAGCCGGAGCGAGGCCACTTCCTGCTTCAGAGGCTCCGCCCCCTCACCCTTCCCCTCCCCGTCCTCCTGCTGTGGACGCAAGAAGAACCAATCAGTCACTCAGCTCCAAGTTAAAAAACATCTTGCTGTCACTTCTGGAAGTGGCTCTCTGACTTCCCATTGGTCCCATTGGGCTGGTTGCACTAAGCTCCTCCCCCTCCAATAATCAGGAAAAATATTTTTTTCAGCCTCAGTTTTTTTGTACAGCCATTTGGCGGCCATCTTTGTTGAGGGCAGCGGCGGCACCCCACCCCGACTCACCTGTGTGGCCTCGTCATCGTCTCTCCAGCTGGTCCTGAGCAGCAGGTCCGCCTCACACAGGGCACCACGCAGTGCCTCGGCATCAGCCAGCAGCTGGTACACACACACACACACACACACACACACACACGCACAAACAAAGATCACATATTGTCACATTTAAATTTTACTGGAATCGAACCATTTTGATTATTTTTATCCAGGTGACAGGTGACAAGTGACAGGTGACAGGTGACGGGAGACAGGTGTCAGATGACAGGTGACAAATGGCTGTTGACAGGTGTCAGGTGTCAGGTGACATCTCAGGTGAAAGGTGACGGTTAACAGGTGTCAGGTGTCATCATAATCGGTGTCAGGTGACAGGTTGTCAAGTGTCAGGTGTCAGATATTAGATGTCAGGTGTCAGGCGAGTCATGTGACGTAATGTGTGCCTCACCTGGTGCAGACGGAAGTCCTGAGAGGCGTTGACTGAACACAGGGCGAGCTGCATCCTGCGGAGGAGAGCGCCGCCCTGCTGGATGTGCTGCTGCAGCGCCACCAGGTGGCGCCCGCGGCGGTCGGTGGCCGGCGGGCCCTCGGCGACGAGTCCCGTGTCCCTCACCGGCGGCGAGGGAACGTTGTCTGACGACACGGAAGACACAGCTTTCATTCTCAAGCCCCGCCCACAACAACCACTTCCTGTCTGTCTGTCCAATTCCGGAAGCACTGACCGCTGAACAGGCGTCTCCTGGTTGGGGGCGGACCTCCGCTCAGCTGCTGCTCCAGCTGCAGGTGCAGCTCCCTGGGGTCGAGGGTCGCAGTGCTGCCACCTAGCGGCACACCTGTGTCACTGATCCCACCTGGTGGACGATGACGGTCAGACACTCCGACATCTTCACACTATTCTGTTCTGTCCTGTGCTGTTCCGCTGTGAGGCGTAGGGGGCGCTCAAGAGCTTACATTACCTTTGCTGGTGGCGCCCCCTGGCTGTCGGCGGTGCACCTGCAGCTCACACTGAAGAGAGTGGACCAGGCTGCGGCTCTCACACAGCTGCTGCTGGACGATGCTCAGCTCGTGTTGCAGTCTGCACACACACACACGCACACACACACACACACGCATATCAGAAACACACACACACGCATATCAGAAACACACACAAACATCACACACACACACCCACACACGCATATCAAAAACACACACACACACACACACACACACACGCATATCAGAAACACACACAAACATCACACACACACACACACGCACACACGCATATCAAAAACACACACACACACACACACACACGCATATCACACACACACACACACACACACACACACACACACACACACACACACACGCATATCAGAAACACACACACACGCATATCAGAAACACACACAAACATCACACACACACACACACACACACCCACACACGCATATCAAAAACACACACACACACACACACACACACACACACACACACACACACACACACACGCATATCAGAAACACACACAAACATCACACACACACACACACACACACACACACCTGTTGATGGCCTCCTGGTTGCTCTGTCGGTCCTGCTTCAGCAGCGCCACCTCCTGGCGGCGAGCTGCGTCCTCAGCCTGCAGCTTCCTGTGTTGCTCCGCCCACCTGTCACACTGCAGCTCCGCCTCCTTCAGTCTGGAGCGCTGCAGCTGCACCGCCTCCCTCACCTGCTCCACCTGCCTGGTGCCTTCTGCAGGAGGTCACATGACCCAGAGAGAGGTTGAGAACGATGCTGGGGGGCGGGGCTATGAGTATTGGGGGCAGAGCTATGAGGTCAGTACTGGGGGCGGGTGTATGAGTAGTGGGGGTGGAGTTGTGAGTATTGGGGGCGGAGTTATGAGCACTGGGGATGGGGCTGTGAGTACTAGGGGGGCGGGGCTTGAGCTGGTACCTCTTCTGGTCTCCTCCAGCTGCTGCTGCAGACTGACCTTCTCCTCCTTCAGGACTCTGAGCTCAGCAGACAGCTGGCCCACCGAGTCCAGACCCTGGATGTAGATGTTGGTAGGGCCTCCTGGAGGACACACACACACACACACACACACATAGCGACTTTAGCATGCTAAAACTAAAGCGGAGTTGTCATCATTAGCTCAGCTGAAACTGAAACAAAGCTGAAATGAAGAAGCTGTGTGATGCTAACGGCAGTAAAGAGATGAAGGTAAGGAGATGGTGACCAAGGTCAGGATCACCAGCTAGCGGCATGGCTACGCTAAGCTAAACTAAGTGCGCAGCCAGACACACACATCAAAGAGGCCGCCCAGGGAATAAAGAATGGCCACGTGGCTTTGATGTGGCGCCTTTAAAGGCGGCATCCCGTCGCCCGGCTGGCGGCTCCCCACACGTTCCTGCTCCTCATGTAGCTTCCAGCAGCCACGAGCAGCAGCAACAGCAGAAGAAGAAGAGGAAGGAGACAATGGAGGAGGAGGAGGAAGAACCAGAGAGCGCCGAGGGGCCCGGCGGAGCCCTGGCCTCCGACGACGTGGTGATCGAGGCCTTCGAGGGCGGGGACTCGGAGGAGGAGTCGGGGGCGGGGTCGGAGGAGTCGGAGGCGAGGTCGGAGGAGTCGGGGGCGGGGTCGGAGGAGTCGGGGGCGGGGTCGGAGGAGTCGGGGGCGGGGTCAGAGGGATCAGAGGGGGCGGAGTCGTCGTCGGAGGGGGCGCCTGATGACGGTGGCCTGCAGCTGTTTGCGACGCTGCTGACGCTGCAGCTGCTGAAGGACTGCGGCGCCCTGCACCACCGCCCGCACCGCCAGTGGATGGCGCACAGCCGCCGACTCATTGACTGCATGTTGGAGGAGCTGCAGCCTCCCGGCCCGGTCCGCCGGCCCTCGAGGCCGCCCGGGTCGGCCCGCTCAGCGCCGCCGCTGCCCGCGAGCTGCGGCGCCGCCTGGGGGTCAAGGGTCGCCTGGACTTCCTGGTGCTGCTGCAGCATCCGGCTGTGGACGCCGTCATTGTGCAGACGCTGCGGCAGCTCGTCTGCAACGAGGTGGAGCGGCTGGACTGCCACACGCCCCAGCCCAGGTGGCTGCTGATTGGCTTGGCAGTGCTGGCAGTGGCGGCGGCCGTCGCCGGCGTGGTGGTGCTGGTGTTGTATTTGTACGGCTTCCTGTTCTGAAGGACGCACTGGACTCACTGGAATAACTGCGCCACTGGACTCACTAGACCACTGGACTCACTAGACCAGTAGATTCATTGGTCATAGTGGACACTGGACTGATTGGACCACTAGAACGTCGGACCACTGTACTCAGGTCTCACTGGACTCACTGGATCAGTGGGCTCAACGGACGACTGGACCCACCAGACTCAGTGGTCTCACTGGAACAGTCGACTCACAGGACCCAATGGACTACTGGACCAGTGGACTCACCAGACCACTGGACTTACTGGACTCACTGGACCAGTGGACTCATTGGTCATAGCGGACCATTGGACAACTGGACCACTGGACTCAGTAGACTCATTAGACTCACTGGACTCACTTTACCAGTGGGCTCATGGGACACACTGGACTCACTGGACTCACTGGACTCAATACAATCACTGGACCACTGCACCAGGTTGTAGCTCCTCCTCCCTCTCATCTGGACTCACCCACTGGAGCCTCGACATCTCAAACTGTAAATAGAACTTGTCCCGACCACAAGGTGAAGAGCAGCAAGAACCAGGACCTGCCGGTCTGGACCAGCTGGTCTGGACCTGCTGGTGTGGACCTGCTGGTGTGGACCTGATGGTCTGGTGCTGGTCAACGTGCTCAGGGAACATATTTTATAAATTATATCTTTATGTATGTAAATATTTTACATTTAAAAAGCGTTCATTGCAAACTGTGCACTTTAAAACAAGTCTGGACGCCAGCAGGAAGTGGGAGGTTCCCCCGCCGCCCCCGCCGCCCCCACAGCTGGAGGCGCAGCAGCCGTACAGCCGCTAACACAGTGCAGTGTCTTCCCTTCCTGTCCAGCAGAGGGCGATGCAGCCTCAGGGACAGACTGCTGCTGATTGGTCCTCAGCAACTTTTTAGTTTTTATCTCTTTTGGGTTTTTATTTTGTTTTTCTCCATTTTTTTATTGTCCAAATAAATGTTGATTTTTGTAGAAATGTTCTGTGTGTGTGTGTGTGTGTGTGTGTGTGTGTGTGTGTGTGTGTGTGTGTGTGTTACCCCTGTCAGTGTGGGGGGTCTCAGCCTCCACCTTCTGCTGCAGCTGCAGCCTCAGTCGGTCGTTGGTGATAATGGAGGCCTCCAGCCTCTGCCGCAGGCTGCGCACCTCCGACAGGTGCTCCCGCATCAGGTCACCTGCAGCCAGAGGTCACACAGGGGTCAGGGGTCACAGGGGTCAATCACTCTCCTTCTTCCTTAATTTTTTATTTTTAATTCCCCTGGTTTTATTTTTTTTGAGTGAATTTTTGTTGCGTCAGGACTCCAGGCAGCAGGTGGCTGTTGCAATTCTCACTCTGGCCACAAGAGGTGCCAACACTCGAAAATTTAAAAAAAACAAAAAACAAAAAAAACAAATCGCTTCAGTGGATCACATCAGTCAGACTGTGTTGCGTGACAGGTCTGGTCGTAGCCCCGCCCACCTGTCTTGGCCCCGCCCATCTGTCTGACTGGACTAGTCGTACCCCCCCCTGCCTAGTCTTGGCCCCGCCCACCTGTGTGACTGGTTCCGGACTGGTACCCTGACGACCCCGAGGCCAGCTGGGCGCCCAGCCTGCCACCGTAGCTCACGTCCCACAATGCACTGCTGTCCAGCAGGGCTGGGGGGGGCGGAGCCAGCGGGGTGGGCGGGAATCCGTGGAAGGAGAGCGGGGGGAAGGAGGGCAGCGGCTGGACGGGTCTGAGCGGAGGAGTGGAGGCCCCTGGTGGAGACAGACAGACAGAGGGGTCAAAGGTCAAAGGTCAGGCGTTAGTTAGCAACAATTCTGAGGATTAAAAAAAAAAACCCTTGCAATGTCACTCGCCCTCTGTCCATCATGCTAATGTGCTAACGACGTTAGCCTCCAGATTCACAGCAGTGAGTAGTGAGAACACCACAGCGCCCCCTGTGGGCCGGCCCCGGTACTGAGCCTCCTACCAGAGCCCCTTAATCCCGTGCAGGTGATTCATCAATTAATCCACCAGCTGCACTGCAAGCACACAGTTAGCAGCACACACACACACACACACACACACACACACACACACACACACACACACACACACACACACACACACAGCGACGCACTGTGGCTGCTGCCTCCCAGCTGCCGCTGCAGCGTCTGCAGCTCCTGGTGAACCTCAGCCAAGGAGAAACCCACCGAGCAGGGGGGGAGGTCCAGAGGAGAGGAGGAGGAGGTGAGGGAGGGAGGGGGGAGGAAGGAGGTGGGAGGAGGGGGGAGGAAGGAGGGCGGAGGAGGAGGAAGAGCAGCTGAGGAGGAAGAAGAAGGAAAAGGTGGAGCAAGAGGAGGAGATAGAGAGGAGGAAGAGGAGGAGGAAGAGGAGGAGGAAGGGAGGAGGAAGGAGAAGCAGGAGGAGGAAGAGGAGGATATAGACAAGGAGGAGAAGGAGGAGGAAGAGGAAGGGGAGGAGATAGACAAGGAGGAGAAGGAGGAGGAAGAGGAGGATATAGACAAGGAGGAGAAGGAGGAGGAAGAGGAGGAGGAAGGGGAGGAGATAGACAAGGAGGAGGAAGAGGAGAAGGAAGGGGAGAAGCAGGAGGAGGAAGAGGAGGAGGAAGAGGAGGAGATAGACAAGGAGGAGAAGGAGGAGGAAGAGGGGAGGAAGGGAGGAGATAGACAAGGAGGAGGAAGAGGAGAAGGAAGGGGAGAAGCAGGAGGAGGAAGAGGAGGAGGAAGAGGAGGAGATAGACGAGGAGGAAGAGGAGGAGGAAGGGGAGGAGGAAGGGAGGAGGAAGGGGAGGAGGAAGGGGAGAAGCAGGAGGAGGAAGAGGAGGATATAGACAAGGAGGAGAAGGAGGAGGAAGAGGAGGATATAGACAAGGAGGAGAAGGAGGAGGAAGAGGAGGAGGAAGGGGAGGAGATAGACAAGGAGGAGGAAGAGGAGAAGGAAGGGGAGAAGCAGGAGGAGGAAGAGGAGGAGGAAGAGGAGGAGATAGACAAGGAGGAGAAGGAGGAGGAAGAGGAGGAGGAAGGGGAGGAGATAGACAAGGAGGAGGAAGAGGAGAAGGAAGGGGAGAAGCAGGAGGAGGAAGAGGAGGAGGAAGAGGAGGAGATAGACAAGGAGGAGAAGGAGGAGGAAGAGGGGGAGAAGCAGGAGGAGGAAGAGGAGGAAGAAGGGGAGAAGCAGGAGGAGGAAGAGGAGGAGATAGACAAGGAGGAGGAAGAGGAGGAGGAAGGGAGGAGATAGGAAGGAGAAGAAGGAGGAGGAGAGAGGAGGAGGAGGAGAAGCAGGAGGAGACAAGAGAGGAGAAGGAGATAGACAAGGAGGAGAAGGAGGAGGAAGAGGAGGAGGAGGAGGAAGAGGGAGAAGCAGGAGGAGGAAGAGGAGAAGCAGGAGGAGGAAGAGGAGGAGGAAGGGGAGAAGCAGGAGGAGGAAGAGGAGGAGGAAGAGGAGGAGGTGGAGAAGACAGAGGAGGAGGAGAAAGAGAAAACAACATTGAACCATTTCAGAAATACAAAAACATGCTGAGGTCACATCCAGTGCATCATGTTTGACGGTGAGTGAGATGAAATCTGATTGGCCCCTTTACATCTGGTGACAACATGTGGCTGAAATGAAGCCACGTGATTGGCTGTGGACACACACGCCCTCCTGAAGACGGAGCAGCGTGAGCGAAAGATCGTCCGCCAGCAGGGGGCAGTAGACACCCAGGAGGATCCTACCTGTGAGGCCGTCGGAAGCAGGTCTGGGCGGCTCACTGTTGCAATGCATGCTGGGAGAGCTGATCCAGGACTGGGCTCCAGACCGGCGCTCGGACGAGTAGCTGCTGTGAGACAGGCAGTCTGGGAAGACAGGAGGTGACATCACAAAGGGGTCAGGGTGAGACTTCCTGTGTGAAACAGGAAGTGCTGTCCGGGAACAGGAAGTGATGTCCGGGAACAGGAAGTGATGTCCGGGAACAGGAAGTGATGCGCTCACCCGTGCCGATCGCTCCGACCTCCTGCTCCTCACCGACGGAGCCGCGCTCGTCTGACACGTAGGAGATGCGATCCGATTGGTCGGTGATGTCGGAGAGGGCGTGGCTACTGCAGGGCGTGTCAGAGCGCTGGGAGGGGGCGGAGTCAAGCGGCTGCTGCTGCTGCTGCTGCTGCTGGCTGAGTTTGGAGCGCAGAGACTCAATGACCTGGTCCTTCTGCTGCAGCTCCTGACTGAGCCTGGACACACACACACACACACACACACACACACACACACACACATCCAGGTTGAACTTTAAAAACTGTTTTACACAGTTTGGTGTTTTGTGAAACGTTACAATTAAAATAGGTCCGTCAGCGTTAAAGAAATACTTCACATTATGGGATGAAAACTGCCTTGAAATGCAAAATAACAACATTTTACACATGAAAATCGAACCGCAATTAATCGTAGTCAACTACAAAGATTCTGCGATTAATCGCGATTAAAAAAATTAATCGTTTGACAGCCCTAAGTTAAAACGATTCAAAATCACTTGAAAGCAACACAAAAACGCAACAACAACATGCTGTGTGGTGGTCACAGTCAGCGGCAAAGCAACCAATCAGCTGCCTTCTTCTGATCATCAGGACGTCAGTTCCCACCGTAGCCAGCAGGTGGAGCCCCCAGTGGAAACGTTCAACAATCCATCAGACAATCTTTCTGTTGTGTGTGCGTGCGTTTGATTTGACGGCTGCCGCCCCGCCACCAGGTGGCCCCGCCACCAGGTGGCCCCGCCCTGCCTCGGCCCCTCCCTCACCTGCTGAGCTGGGCGAGCAGCGCCCGGCGGTCTCGCTCGCCCAGCCTCCTCAGCAGCAGCAGCTCTCTCTCCTGCGCCCGCCACTCCCACAGCGAGAAGGAGAAGAGCGAGTCGCGATACAGCGGGCTGCTCCTGGACAGCATGGCCTTCCACAGCGGGGCCATCGGGGGGCGCTCCCACTCACAAACACCCACACACACACACACACTCTGACCAACTACCGACCCACCCCCAACCCCTCCTCAGAATCACCATATCAGCGACCTCCTGACCTGTAGTGTGTGTGTGTGTGTGTGTGTGTGTGTGTGTCAGATGTGAGTGAGTCAGGGATGAAGGGATGGAGAGACGACTGAGAAGCCCAGCAAAAAGGTCTCAAAAATACAGAGAAACCAACACACACACACACACACACACACACACACACACACAGGAAGTCCGGCTGGATGGTGGTGGGTGTTGCTCTCCTCCAGTCAGGACCAATCAGAAGCAAGAGATGGTGATGATGACGATGGTCAGTAGTGGTAGGCGGAGTCTGAGGTGAACGCAGGCTGCAGCTCCGTCTCCTGCCGCCTGCTTTGCTTCCCTCTGCAGCCACAGGAAGTCGCTGGAGCGGCACTTCCTGGTTGGCTCTCCTGCTCCTCAGGACCAGGACCAGGACCAGGACCAGGACCAGGACCAGGATCCAGTCAGTTAATCCAGCTTCATCACGGAGCCGGAGGTCTTCGCTGTTGCTGCTCCTGCTGCTGCTGCTGCTGCTGATGCTGCTGCTCCTCTTCTGCAGCAAGCTCCTGCCGATGCCCCTCCCCGCCCGCTGCACTGAGCCGCCCCTGACCTATTTCCTCCCCCCTCCTCCCCCCTCCTCCCTGTACTCCCCCCTCCCCCGAGGGTTTTAATAGCTTAACCTCATTAGAGGCCACAGCAGCAGCAGCGCCATCGCCTGGACAGTGTCAACATTACCATCATTATCACCACATCATCATCTTCATCATCACCATCATAACCATCACCTTCATCATCATCATCATCTTCATCACCATCATCACCATCATCACCGTCACCATGATCTTTATCATCATCATCTTCATCATCACCATCTTCATCATCACCATCATCTTCATCATAACCATCAGCTTCATCCTTATCATCATCATCATCTTCATCACCATCATCACCATCATCACCGTCACCATGATCTTTATCATCATCATCTTCATCATCACCATCATCATAACCATCAGCTTCATCCTTATCATCATCATCATCTTCATCACCATCATCACCATGATCTTTATCATCATCATCATCATCTTCATCATAACCATCATCTTCATCCTTATCATCATCATCATCATCTTCATCACCATCATCACCATCATCACCGTCACCATGATCTTTATCATCATCATCTTCATCATAATCATCATCATCTTCATCATTCCACTTGTGTCTCAACACATCACAGACACATCTGAGTCTGCTCTGTGAGTCGTGACTCACTGAGTCGTGACTCAGTGAGCTCCTCCACCTGCTGCTTCTTCTCAGCCTCTGGTCCTCTGGTTTGTCTGTCCGGGTTGTTGTATGTGTGATTCTGATGCTAATGTTAGCATGCCAGGCTAGTTTTCCTGTGTTGCCCCCCCCTCCCTCCCCCCCTTCCCCTTCCTCCGTCACTCACACCCATTAATCAAAATGATTCATTTTCCAGTGACATCATCAGGAAGGTCATCAACAGACTGCAGCCAAAACTTTCCACTGAGCCTCATCAAGCTGCACACACACACACACACACACACACACACACACACACACACACACACACACACACACACACACACACACACACACACACACACACACACAGGCACTGACCGGATGGCGAGCAGCTCCGTCTTCTCCTCAGGATCTTCAGGCTGATCTTCTGCTGCACAAACACAAACACACACACACACACACACACACACACACACACACACACACTGTGTTTGTATTCACGTGTGTCTCTGCCAGTCAGTCAAACACCCGTCAATCAATAGAGAGGATCAATAGAAGCGATCAGTACCGCTGCTGAGCTTCACACTGGGCTACAGTGTGATCCCAGTCAGTAGCAGCTTCACTGGAGACCTCAGTTCATTTATTATTATTGTTGTTGTTGTTGTTGTTATAATTAATAATAATAACAATAACAACAACAATAATAATCCAATTTGTTTGTTGTGTAATTGTAATTTTTCTATTCGGGCCAGAGGTCCTGGTAGGCAGTAAAACTGACCGTGTGTGCCGAGCCTGGCACCGAGCCTCTCCAGCAGGGCGGCGCTGTGGGCCAGTTGCTCCCTGAAGCTGCGTGCCGACAGGAAGTCCACGTCGTTGGAGCGCAGCAGCTCCTCGAAGGCCTTGGTGGCGTCGCTCAGCTGCTGCGTCAGCACGCCGCTCAGCCCACGGGCCTGGCGCTGGCGCTGCCGCAGCTGCGACAGCTCGCGGGCCTGCGATTGGATCAGCACGTCGAACTTCCTGTGGGGGCAAGGAGGGGGAGGGAGGGGTCAAAGGAAGGGGCTGTGAAGTTGCTGTTTTGTGGGGGCAAGAGCTAACCATGCTAAGGAACTGAGGAACCTGAGGGACCTGAAGGAACCTGAGGAACCAGGTTTCGGCTGGAGCTCCTGGTTTCCTCAGGTTCCCTCAGTTTCTGCTGGATCTCCAGCTGCAGCTCCTCTTGCAGCTCCAGCTCCAGCAGGAGCTCCAGCTGGAGCTCCAGCAGGCTTCAGTCCTCCGGGAGCAGCCGGGACGTCCCGTTCCTGTTAATCCACTCAGCTTCCTGTCAGCTGATCTGCTCTCCACCATCTGCAGCTGCAGCTTCACTGACACTTAATTTACTAAATATTAGTTTACCTACTACATTAATATAACTACTACTAATATTAATATAGTAGTTATTATTATTATTTGTCAACGTCTTGAAAGTATTTGAAAATATTGTAATTTTTCAGTTGAACTTTAAACTTCCTGTTTCTCACCCTGGCCAGGCGCTGGACTTCCTGTCCAGGCTGAGTGACTTCCTGCCTGCTGCTGGGCTCCTCAGCTGCTCCTCCAGGGCCTCCACCCTGGACAGCAGCAGCTCCATCATGCCCTGGTCCTGCTGCTCCTCCTGCTCCTCTGGCTCCTCCTCCTGGGCCTTGGACCAGCTGACCTTGTGGGGGGTAGCGGAGCCGCGCAGGCGGCTGCGCAGGCCCCGGATCACCGCCTGCGAGCCGCAGAGCTGCGAGCGCAGCTCCTCCACCAGCCGCTGCAGGGAGGCGGGCTCACTCTGGGGGGCGGAGCTCTTGCAGGGGGCGGAGCTACCGGCTGTGACCGGTAGGGGAGGCCACCACTGGGCGGCGCAGTCCAGCGACGTGCACATCTCCAGGTCATCAAACTCTGCCAGGGAGGGACACGGAGGAGGAGCAGGCGTTCAGAGAGAGAGAGAGTGGAGAGTGGAGGTGGTGCCCCCTGGTGTCCTGGAGGTGCTGCTGCTGCTGCTGCTGCTGCTGCTGCTGCTACCTGGGCTGCTGGCGTCGTCCCGCTCTGCCTCGGTCTCACTGCGACCGCACGTCTCATAGCCCTGGTCCTGCTGCTCCACCTGCACCACCTGGTGGTCCTGCTGCTCCACCTGCACCACCTGGTGGTCCTGCTGCTCCACCTGCACCACCTGGTGGTCCTGCTGGACCAACACCTCCTGGGCTGGGGAGGGGACAGGAAGTAGAGGGGGGACAGGAAGGAGGAGATGGAGGGGACAGGAAGTGGTAAGTGTGTGTGTGTGTGTGTGTGTGTGTGTGAGTGTGTGTGTGTGTGTGTGTGTGTGTGTGCGCTCACCCAGCAGCTGTCTGAAGTGCTGCAGCTGCTTAGTCGGAAGCTTCACTGTGGCCTCGGACACCATCAGGCTCTCTGCCGCCCCCTGCAGGATGGCAGCAAAGTGTCAGAGAGCAGCTGCAGGCCCTGCAGCACCCCCTGGCTGTGAGGAGGAGCACCTCCACCTCCTCCTCCTCCTCCTCCTCCTCCTCACTCACCTGGACTTCAGGCTGCAGTGACAACTCTTCCTCCCAGGTGTCCCACTGCTCAGAGATCTCCTCCTCCTCCTCCTCCTCCTCTTCTCCTTCTATGGTCACATCCAGCTCCTCCTCCTCCTCCTCCTCCTGCTCCTGCTCCTGCTGCTCACCCAGCTCCTGCTTCAGGCTTCTGTTCTCGTCTTGAAGGCTGAGCAGAGCTTTCCTTTAAAACACACAAGAGAAACGTTTTGAAAAATGACTGCTGCCCTCTGGTGGCCACACAGCCGCTACTGCACCATTTTCAAAGCCCTCAGCTCTGATGAGTCAATTTTCAAATTAAAAAAATAGATGTAAGCATCATCATCATAATAAAGGAAGATTCAAAAACAATCAGAACCATCCGTCCACCCTTCACATCTTTTCAAACTCAGCCCTATGTGATGTCACAATGGGTCACAGCCACGGCCAGGTGTTGGCTCCTCCCTCTCAGACTCACCCTTGGTTTTTTTTTTTTGTCCCCTTCCAAACACGTAGACATGCCAAGAAAAGCAGCAGTTTTGTTGTTTGTTTGTTTTTTTAGCAGCAGCAGGAGGCGGCAAACAGAGGGCTAACTGTGCAGCTGCTGCTGCTGCTGATTGGTGGGTTGGAGCGGTCAGGTGGTCTCACCTCATCTGGGACAGCGAGGAGAAGCCGGTCCTCTCCAGCTGGGCCTTCAGCTCGCCCAGCTCCCTCTCCACTGCCTGCTTCTGCTGCACCAGCTGTTTCACCTCCTGGAGACCCTGACCTTTGACCTCCTGGAGGACATGAACTTTGACCTCCAGCAGGTTTGCAGACAGAGGTAGAGCGAGTTTAAAATGGTTTGAAGAAGGAGGAGGAGAAGAAGAAGGCCATTATTTAAAAAGAACTAAAGAAATAAAATACATGTACAAATTATTGACATCTATCAAACAGTGTTCAAATTAATCACTGTGTTTTCTTGCACCTGCAGTGAAATGTAAGCACTGGACTTTTGGTGAGTGTGAAGGAACCACACCGATAGCGGTTTGTCCCACAGGCCCTGAACTTACCATGGCCTCCCGCCTGGACCCGTCCTGGTTCGAACCCTCGTCCAGGGTCCAGTCCTCAACGTGGTCCGGGTCCTGGTCCTGGTCCTGGTCCTGGTCCTCTGAACTCGGCCCTGCAGGGTCACAGGAAGTGACAAAAGCAAAAAGACATGAAAGCTTCAAGACGTCACGTTGATGTTTCTGTTTCACTGCCTGCAGCTCAGCAGATGCTATGACTCACTGTGACATCATCACTGTGATGTCATCACTGGGACCTCAACAGTGTGACTGTTGAAGTGATGATGCAACTGAACAAAGTTAATTATATTTAATTCGATAAAATATGTTATAACATTATATAGCAATTTTAAGTAATTTATTTTTATATAATATGATGTAGCAATGTATTTATATATGTATATATAAATATATATATATATATATATATATATATATATATATATATAGACATATATATATATACACACACATATATATATATATATATATATATATATATATATATATATATATATATATATATATATATATATATATATATATATATATATATATATATATATATATGTATATAAGTCAAGTTCAATTGAACTGAAGGGGGGATTATTTCAGAACTTCATGTACAAATTAACTTTGGGAACTGTGATGTGTTCCATGAGGAGTGTTTGGATGTGATGGTGTATTTTCTGGCCAATGAGGAGTCACCAGGTGGTCAGGTGATCAGTTGGGTCGTGTTGGTGTTTCTGTCAAATCAGATGTGATGTTTTATTTTCATTTAAATTCTGTATTATGACTGTACTCTGACAGAAATGGGAAAAAAATATGTGTATATATACATTTGATTTGAGCGTGTTGGTGTTGATGATGTCACAGTGGGGAGGGGGGGGTGAGGTTGATTCAGGGACACCGAGCTCTGCAGTGTGTCTACTGATGCTTCCTTTTAATGGCTGACGACCGTCAAAAAGCAGCAAGGTCAATGAAAAGATCAAGGTCACAACATCATCACAACAGCTGCAGCATCAGCAGTCAAAGCAATATATCGAGAAATATATCTACGTAAATATATTGGTGAGATTTCACAGGAATCCCATGCAAACAGCCGCATGTCAGAGACAAAGTGAGAAGACACCAGAGAGTCGCTGCAGGGGAGAAACAGCCCAGAGGGGGAGGAGTCATCAGGCCGGTTTGACAAAAACACAGCAGGAAAGACAACAATCTAAAAATATACATAGATATCAAAGATTCTTTAAATAAGAAGGAATCATTTTTAGATGGATTTTGAGTATAACTTCCCATGAACCTCAAAACATCCCAGCAACATTAACTTGAGCAGTTCTGAAGGCCCACAGATGTTTTCAATGTGTCATATATGTCAAATACTGCATGTATTTGTATACATAGGTGACATATTTGGGATTGTGGAGTTAAACTTGGGCCTCACTTTATGTGTGTGTGACTATATATATATATATATATATATATATATATATATATATATATATATATATATATATACACACACACACACACATATATTTTTTTTATTTTCAGTACTGTGATTATATGAGAGTGGCCAGCAGAGGGAGCTCTACTCTCCTGCTGGGTCTGACTGGGCCTTCAGGATTTTGTCTTGAATTAACTTTATTTACGTCAGACTCCAACAGGCTGGCAGCAGCTGACCAATCACAGTGCAGTGTTTGGATCAGGAGGCGGGTCTTCAAAAGAACAGTGCAGTGAGTTTGTAAAAAAAAAAACTGGATGTGGAGAAGAAAGATGAAATGTAACCACGAGTCTAATATTGATATTATTGATCGTTGATATTATTAATATTACTATTCATGTTATTACTGATGCTGTCATGAGAACATTGATGTGAAGTGAAGCAGTTCCAGGCGGCTGTTGCAGCTGTTAGTCCCAGTCACACCAGTGGCACCAGTGACACCAGTGTTAGTTCACAGCAGCAGCAGCAGCAGATGCAGGCTCCGCCCCCACCACCACCAGCCCCTCCGCCTCCTGAGGGGGCGGAGCTACTGGTACTGTTCCATGCTCCTCTGATGCCCACCTCCAAACTCAGGCTGCTGGTGGTAGGCGGGGTCCCCGACCTGGTCCTGCTGGTCCTGGACCAGGTCCAGGACCTCCGAGGACCCCCTGCCTGGCTGGACCAGGCTCTCCCTCAGCTCCTGGACCTCCTGGCTGAGACGCTCCACCAGTGGCAGAGCTGAGGGCTCCACCAAGAGCCTCTGGAGCTCCTGCACACACACACACACAGGGGGCAGCAGAGAGTTGATGTCATCATCAATAATTATTGTTGGATCAGAGTGACAGTGAGGATCATGTGACCACAGGGTGGCCTGGCTCCTCCTCCTCCTCACCAGTATCATCTCCTCCTTCAGCTGCAGCTTCCTGGACTGGACCTCCTGGTTCTCCTTCTCCCTCCTCAGGACCAACTGGAGCTCCTCCTGCAGCGTTTGCAGCTCCAGGGCCTGGTCCGGACCTCCAGAACCTCCAGAACCTCCTGTGGAGCTCAGCTGACGGCGGAGCTCCTGGACCCGGGTTGTCTGCTCAGACATGACCTCACCCAGCCGGGCCGCCGAGTCCTGCAGGCAGAAGATTGGTCAGTATTCCTGCTCCTGAAGGACCTTAAGAGGCTGCTGGAGGCTCCTGTGAACCTTCAGAAGCTCCTGGAAGCTCCTCAAGAACCTTCAAAGGTTTATGGAAGCTCCTGGAGAACCTTCGAAGGTTCCTAGAGGCTTCTGGAGGCTCCTGGAGGACCTTAAGAGGCTGCTGGAGGCTCCTGTGAACCTTCAGAAGCTCCTGGAAGCTCCTCAAGATCCTTCGAAGGTTTATGGAAGCTCCTGGAGAACCTTCAAAGGTTCCTAGAGGCTCCTAGATAACGTTAAGAAGCTCCTGGAGAACCTTTGGGGGTTCCTGGAAACTCCTTGAAAACCTTCAGAAGTTCTTGATAACCTTCAGAGGTTCCTGGAGGTCTACCTGGATGTACTTGGTCCTGGAGCTGATGGTCCTAAGCAGCTCCTCCACCTGCTCCTGGTGCTCCTGGGCCTGGCGTGCACGGTCCGACAGCACTCCCTGGAAGAGGCGGTCCTTCAGCTGGAGGCGGGACTTGAGCTCCTCCAGCACGTTTCCAGGAGCTGATTGGACGGCAGCTAGGAGGGCGGAGCGCAGCTCCTGCAACCCAGGAACAGCAGAATGTCAGCGATGGAGAGGAGGAGAGGAGAGAGAGGAGAGGAGAGGAGAGGAGAGCAGCGCCCCCTGGTGGAGAGATGCTGTCCATATCACCTGAGCTTCCTGTATGGAGGCCTGCAGCGCCCCCTGCAGCTGGCCAATGAGAGCGTGGTGCTCCCTGCTGAAGCTCCTCTGTCTCCCCTCCACCTGCTGCTGCAGCTGCTGCTGCTGCTGGACACCCTCTCGCACCTGCTGCAGCTCCAGGGACCTGCCGCGCAGCAGCAGCTCCAGGCTCTGACACACACACACACACACACACACAGAGTGAGAGGTGATTGAGGTTGATTGATTGACAGGCCATGTGGCTGCTCCACCTACAGCGATGGTCTCCTGGTTGTTGGCCAACACACAGCGCTGGCGCTCCAGGTCGCGCTCCTTGTCGCGGAGCAGCAGGTGGAGCTGTTGCTGCTCCTCCTCCCTCTCCTCCAGGCAGCGGAACTTGTCGTCCACGGCTCGCTGCAGCAGGACACAGTGGGAACAGTCAGCAGCAGCAGGTGGAGCAGCCACTCGCCGGCTCCCAATCTGATTGGCCGCCGTTCTCTAGTGAGTGTAGGAGGCTGAATGTAGGGGGCGCCAGAGAGTCACTTAGCAGCGTCAGCAGCAACAAGGCAAGAAGAAGAAGAAGAAGAAGAGGAAGAAGGCTCTGTGTGTGTGTGTGTGTGTGTGTGTGTGCGTGCACGTGTGTCTGCTCCACCTCCAGTGCTCGGTCTCGCTCTCTGATTCGCTGCCGTAGCTTCTGCAGCAGAGAGTCTCTGTTCACCTGAGGCTCCTCCAGCTCCAGCAGCTCCCAGTCCTGAGACACACACACACACACACACACACAGCCGCAGGTCATCACAGTGTGTGTCTGTGTGTGTGTGTTGCTTTTTCTAATTATGTTCAGATGAAAAACTTCAAACTGTCGTTGCACAGTGAGTGAGTGAGTGAGCCTCTGGTGGTCTGTGAGGGAATTGCAGCAGCAACAGGAAGCACTGGGTCATGTCATGTGACCTACAGTGGGTGGGTGGGGGAGGGGGTGTCAGCTGACCTGGATCAGCTGGTCTTTGCTGAGCAGCGACGCCTGCAGTGCTCTGACCCTCGCCTCCAGCTCCTCACTACACCGCTGCTGCGCCTGCTCACCCCGCTGCAGCTGCTCCTCCCTCTGCTGCAAGGAGGCCCGGGCCTTCTGCAGCGCCTGCTGCAGTTCCTGCGCACACACACACACACACACACACACACACAGCATCATTCTCTCTGCTGCTGCTGCTCCTACTGCTGCTGCTGCTGCTGCTGCTGCGTTCTAACCTGGTTGTGTCTCTCCGTCTCCCTGCGCTGCTCCAGCGCCCCCTGTAGGTCGTCCTCCAGCCGCTGCAGCGCCCCCCGCAGGTCGCCGTGCGTGCGTTCCGCCTGCCGCTGCACCCGCTGCCCCGCCTGCAGCTCCAGCTGCGACTGGAAGAGCGCCGCCTGCAGGGCCAGCAGCTCACTGTGACCACGAGGGGTCTCTGCACCACACACCTGGAGAGAGGGGGGGGGGGGGGCGAGAGAGAGAGAGAGAGAGAGAGAGAGAGAGAGAGAGAGGGAGAGAGAGAGAGAGAGAGAGAGAGAGAGAGAGAGAGAGGGAGAGAGATGAAGAGAAGGAGAGAGATGAAGAGAAGGAGAGAGAGAGAGTGAGACCTTGGCAGGGGTGTGAGTGAGGCGGTCACATCACTCAGGAGTTGCTGCGCTGTGATTGGCTGACGGACCTGCAGCGGTTTGAGGGACGACAGCGTCTCGTTCTGCTCCTCGATGACGGCACACAACTCAGCGGCCTGCACACACACACACACACACACACACTGCTGTGGTCAGCTGAACCAGACATGTCATCCAGAGCCACACACACACACACACACACACACACACACACACACACACACACACACACACCTGGGCCTCCTTGGAGCTCAGTGTGTTGCTGAGGTTCTGCAGGTCTCTCTGCTGCTGCTGAGCTTCATCCTGAGCCGATCGCAGCTGCAGCTCCGTGTGGGCCAGACGCTGCTGCAGCTCCTGCTCACACACGCACGCACGCACACACACACACACACACACACACACACACACACACACACACACACACACACACACAGTCACATTGTGTCACCATCGGTGCCCCTGCTGTGTGTGTGTGTGTGGTGGGGTGGGGTGGGACGGGGGGAGGAGCAGCAGCAGGAGTGGGCGGGGCCTTGCCTGGTTCCTGCTCTCGCTGTCTCTGATCTTGGCCAGCAGGGCGGCGCTCTCACACACACTCAGCTGATCCCTGATTGGCCCCTGAGACACAGAACAACACAACGACAAAGGGTCCATTAGTGTGTGTGTGTGTGTGTGTGTGTGTGTGTGTGTGTGTTGCTCTCTCACACACACACTGTGACTGAGGCCTCTGGAGATGGTTACCATGGAGGAGGAGATGAAAACAGCTGCTGATCAAACCCAAGGCTGATCAGTGTGAGCAGCTGCTGCTGGCCAATCAGATCTGCTGCTGGCCAATCAGACTGCTGCTGGCCAATCAGATCTGCTGCTGGCCAATCAGACTGCTGCTGGCCAATCAGATCTGCTGCTGGCCAATCAGACTGCTGCTGGCCAATCAGACTGCGGCTGGTCAGTCAAACCCAAACCTAATCAATCGGGTTTGTTTAAATAAAAAAACTAGATTTTTAAAAATCCTGATTGTATTCATTTTGTGGGGGTGAATCAACCCCAGGTCCTAAGCGTGTGGGGTCAGAGGTCAGGGGTCAGATAGTTGTCCTCGCCGCTGCCCGCCCCTCTGTCTACCTTCTGGCAGCTGATTGGTTCCCACTGGATGTAGTCGTCCAGCCACTGCTCCTCCATCTCCTGCAGCTCCACCTGCAGCTGCTGCTGCTGCTCTGGCGCCGCCCTGCTGGTCCACCTGGGCAGAGCCTGCGGCCTCCTGTCTGCAGGGAGGGGGAGGGGCAGCCTGCTGTTCCGGAGGGGGCGCAGGGGGCGGTACCTGCAGCTCCTCAGGAGGCGGAGCCCCACTTCTAGCCCTGCCCCCTCCCCTGGGGGACCGCCCATCACGTCCAGGGCCGTGTCCAGGGACTCCACCGAGGAGGCGGGGCTTGGGGTAGACCCACCACACAGGGTCTTATCGGAGGACTCGAGGGTGGTGGTGGTCTCGGGGTCCTGGGCTCCCAGGATGGTGGTGGTCTCGGGGCCCTGGCCCCCCAGGAGGGTGGTGGTGGTCTCGGGGTCTTCGTCCCCCATTGTGACAGTGATCTCGGGGCCCTGGCCCCCCAGGATGGTGGTGGTGGTCTCGGGGTCTTCGTCCCCCAGGGTGTCAGTGATCTCGGGGCCCTGGCCCCCCAGGAGGGTGGTGGTGGTCTCGGGGTCTTCGTCCCCCATTGTGACAGTGATCTCGGGGCCCTGGCCCCCCAGGATGGTGGTGGTGGTCTCGGGGTCTTCGTCCCCCAGGGTGTCAGTGATCTCCTGGCCCCCCAGCGTGGCGGTGGCACAGCGGGGGGTGGGCGGCCCACAGGAAGTGCTCCTACGTGCGGCCCTGCGGGGGACCTTGCACACGGCCTCGTAGTCCGAGTCGGCCACTCGGAGCGCAGCGCAGCCCCGGCACCGGCGGGGCTCCTCCCCCTCACCCCTGTGCGACGCCCCCAGCGCCTCCCCCCTGTGGTCGGCCCACGACTCGTAGACGCAGTACGCCAGGTCGTCCTGAACCATGTCCAGGTAGCGGGCGTCCTGGTCCTGGTCCCTGTCTCGGTGCTGGTCCTGGTCCTGGTCCCTGTCCTGGTCGGACCCCCCGGGACCCGCCTCCTCGTGGCTGTTGTTCCTGCGGTACAGCCCCCCGATGCAGCGACGCAGCCGCTCCTTCTCCAGCAGCAGCTTGTGCACGCGGCTCAGCGACAGCGCCTCGACGCGCGCGATCACCGTGTCGAAGCGGTACACGCGCTCCAGCATGAAGGCGCACTTGGAGCAGGCGAACTCGCCGCGCGCGGCGCCGCCGCCCAGCCCGCGGCTCAGCTCGCGGCCCAGCGCGTGCGACAGCACCGCCTGCAGGTTGACGCGCGCCGACGGGTGAAAGATCCAGCGGCGCTGCGTGCCGCACAGCTCGCGGCCGCAGATGCGACACGTCTCCTTCATCCTCACCGGCTCCAGCGAGGCTTGGCCCTCACGGCTCCCCGTACCCATTGAAAAAAAGCGAAACGGCGATGTTTAAAAAAAAAAAAATCTTTTTTGTAAAGCTTCTTCTTTCTTTCTTTTCTTCGTCGTCTTCTAGCTTCTCCGCCTACTGGGCTCGCGGAGCCGGAAGTAGTGATGAGACGCCGACCAAACGACGTTTGATCTTCTTCACATCAGAGCCGCCTTCCGGCCGAGCCGCCGTGATTTTTTTTTTTTTTTTTTTTGTTAGAGAACGTCGTCCGCTGACGTCATGGAGGGTGACGTCGCCCCGCCCTGACAGCAACACCCACCTACCGCATCCACACGCACTCGGAGCGGCCGAGCGAGCCGTGGAGCGCCGCCGTGCGTCCGAGTGTCGCCACGGCTGCGAGGGTGAGGGAGGGAGGGAGGGAGGGAGGAGGAGGGGGGCAGAAAGAGCGGGACGCTTGGAGGAGCGGGAAGCGCGAGTCCGAGCGGAGCGAGACACCGAGCCAGCGACCGGGGCGAAGTGACAGAGAGAGGGGGAGCCAGAGATCCACTGAGGCGGAGAGGAGAGGAGGACTCACTCCGCTGAGTCACCGAGCTCCCGCCGTGCGGCTCTGAGAATTGCACCGTCAAATGACACCAAACACCGTTTTCAAAACGCGTTGAATTGTGACGTGGTGCCGCTGCATTCCAAGTATTTTTTTTTCATCATTATTACCGTTATTTTTTTTGTTTGCCTTATAAGGCTCTGAGTGAGACCTCCTCGCGGCAGCCGGGATTGAACCACTCCACTGGTTAAAAACAGGGGGGGGGTTCAGTCGGTGCTGTCACGGGTTTTCTCTCCGGAGGAAGACAGGAAGGAACTCAAGACAGCTTCCTGATTCTGACTTCTTCTCGTTCACTTTTCATTGAAATAGTTCGAAAAGAGAAGTTGGCATATTTTCGATGTCCAATGTGACATATCCATATATTTTAAACTCTGATTGGTTTGTCTCCAGGAAGGAGCATCGCACAGCTGTTCGCGGCAAAGATTCACCCTCAACCTACTCGTCACCATTCTACGTGTTAGGGCTGGGCGATTTTGATAAAAAATAAAATCACCATTTTTTTTTTCTCTGATAAAAATCTCGATTTTCGATTTACTTTTCTTTTTTTGTTTTTGTTATTTTTGTTGTTTTTTTTTGTTTTTTTTTTTTTTTGGGGGGGGGTCTCGTTAAATATGCTACAATAACAGGACAAGTGCGTGTTGTATGCGACTTTGGGAAAATAATTTAGCAGGTAGTGGTGAGGGCAGCAAACAGAATCACTTCCTGGTTTTAACGCCTGCTGTGGCTAGCTAGTGCAGATGCCAGTAAACATAGGTAGCCAGTTAACAGCTTCTCAAGGGGAGGCGGGGGGGGGCCTGTGGTACCCAAGAGGCGCCAACCCGGAAGCATGAAAGAGGAAAATCGACTCCCCAATTTCCCTCTATTTAACATCGTTACGACTAAAAAAAATAATAATCTGATTTCGATTTAAAATCGATTATTGATGATCGCACAGCCCTTCTACGTGTGATTTTTGAATTTATTTTTTTTTACATATCTCCACATGAAGAAACAATCGTCATAATTAAATAAAAAAGCTGTAAACATGGAAATATGTGCTGCATGGAAAATGTGAGGACGTAAAAACAACAAGTGGAACAGATGAGTTGTGCGGTTAATCAGAAGTGCGGCTATGCTGCTACACTATTTCATCCATTCATTTGAAACTGTCGTCTATTGTAAACGCCTGTCGGTGCCGAGGCTGGACGAGTTGATTAGCTGAGTCCACGCTGGGTCAACAACCCCCAGACCCTCCCGCCCCCTGGGAACTGCAGTGGCAAGGCGCCCAATCAAAAATCAATTCATCCTAATCAGGGATGAGATTCCATGGCTGTTTATTTATCCCAGTGTTCCAGCGAAAGGAAGTGCACAGCGCTGACGGCGTCACCACTGATCTCTTCCCCAGCTTCATAAATAACGCATTCTGTCATACACAAGGTCACTGTGGCAGTTCATTGGGTTTGTCTTCTGGCTAAAACACCAGCTGTCAATCACAGAAGTCCCGCCTTTTTTAAAAAAGAGCGTTAAAAACTACACGAACCAGCGACGACGCAAAAATCAACGCAGCCTAATAGATTTAAAATCACCGATTTCAGAGTTTAGGAATCCTTAGTTCTCCCATTTGAAAAAACACAGAACGAAACTGAGAATAATAATGGTAACAACGAGTAACGACGGTTCCAAGTCCCAGCCTTGAGCCCTCATCTTCAAGTCCTGCTCCCCGACTTCCTCACCGCCGAGAAGATCTTGCTGACGGCCGACCTCTTGGGAGGTGGGGCCAGCAGGCTGTGGAAGCGGCGAGTCAGGTGGAACAGCACGGCGTTCTCGAAGGCAAGGTCCTCGCCGGCGGCTGCCAGGGCCTTCAGCGCCTCCTGCTTGCCATCAAACTCCTTGGCCAAGTCCTTGGCTAGAGCCCGGACCAGTGTCTTGGTGCGACGGTGGATCTTCTCCACCGCTGAGTCCGGGATGCTCACCTCGCTCAGCACGCGCTCCGACAGCTGGCTGAGCACGGCGTCCATGTGCGGTTGAGGTAGAGGAGGTGGAGGTGGAGGAGGCGGCGGCTCCAGCGGTTCCCTGCTCCTCCTGCTCTGGGTCTTGGAGCTGAGCTGGACCAGCAGGGCCTGAAGGAGGTGCCAGATGGTCCTACGTTTCTCCGGGGACAGTGGTTGGACCTCCTGGTTGAGGCTGGAGGAGGAGGAGGAGGTAGAGGAGGCGGAAGAGGAGCTGAAGGAGGTGCACAGCCCCAAAGAATCGTTGGTGCTGTGCACCTCCTCCACCTCCAGCTCTTCCTCCAGGTTGCCGGCACCCAAGGACGTGGTCCTCACGCTGAGGTTCTCCTGACGTTCCTCTGACCGGGTCGCCACCACTGCCTCTTCATCATCACCGTCATCATCATCATCATCATCGTCGGCGATGCCCACCGACGCCTCATCCACGTACCCGCCCCCCACCCGACTGGACTTCTCCACCCACAGCAGCACCTTCAGCAGGAACCTGCGCACCTCATCCTCGGTCAGCGCCCACAGCAGCTCGGGCGGTGCCGTCTGGTGGTGCTGGTAGTGGTGCTGGTGGCGTTGGCACCACCGCCGCCGCTGCCGCAGGTCGTCCAGGAAGGAGTCCGACAGGCTCCTGGTGCCCGGCGGTGGCCCTGGCGGCGACCCCGGCTGTGACCCTGGTGACTCCGGTGACCCCAGCCCAGGGTAGCCCAGGTAGGAGGAGATCTTGTCGGTCAATTTGACGGCGAAGCTCCGGGCTTCGCAGCCGATCATGTGGTTGAGGGTCTCGTCGCCAGCGGGACCAAAGTATGGTGGGCGGTTCAGCCGCTCGAACAGCAGGTCCAGGTCGCTGTCGGTCATCTCCTCGTAGGTGGCAGCCGGAGAGTCTCCTCCAGAATGCTGCTCCTCAGAGCTCCAGGCCGACAGGCCCTGGTGGTGGGAGGGTGAGGAGGAAGCGGGGGTAGTGGTGGGCGGGACCGAGACCTTGTCCTCTGACTCGGGGGACCTGGACTCGGACTCGACCCCGCCTTGGTGCTCCTGGTCTGGGCTGAGGACCTCCAGCTGACCCCTGCTGGACCTTCTGAGATGCTGCTGCTGCTTCTTGCGGGACAAGCGGTGAGTGCAGTCGTCGGTGAAGCTCGCCGCCGCCGCCCTGCTGGGCTGGAGGCTCCTGCTGGCGGTGCTGCTCCGCTCCTTGAAGTCCTGCAGATCTTCTGCGTCCCTCCGACCACCTTCAAGCTCCAGTGTCTCGCTGAGGCCTTTCTCCAGGATCCAGCTGACCGCCTTGAGCACGGTGGCGGCCGAGATCTTGGCTCTGTTGGCCTCCTGCGATCCGCACCTCCCCACCGCCACCACCTCCTCCAGCTTGAGGCTGGTTGGCGCTGAGGGCAGGGAGGTTTGGAGACCCAGGGTCAGGCACTGGACCTTCTCCAGGTACCTCCTCAGGCACGCTGTGGTGAAGTTGACCATCCTATCCAGGGACCAGGGCCGGGAGGTGGAGCTGGACGCCAGCAAGCACGTCAGCTGGGCCGAGACCTCCTCCTCCAACAGCTCCGTCAGCTTCTCCACCGCCTCATTCTTCTCCGCAGGGAGCCGTAGGGCAGCGGCAAAGCCCACATTGATGGAGTCTCCCAGGTCCACGCTGATCTTCTCCACACGTCCTCGGTCCCAGCACTCCTGTCCAGGCCTCATGAAGGTCGTGACCTCCCTAAGGACGGACACAGCAGAAGACTGCACCATCTCGACCAGCATGTCAGCGATGGTCTTCTCCACCTGCAGGTCCTGGCCTCCTGAAGCCAACGTGCTCCACTGAGCTCTGGAGATGTGCTGGAAGTGTTTGGCCACGATGGGCTGCAGGCTCTCAGCTGAGACCTGGATTCTGGACTCTTCCATCTGGGATCTGGAGCCACCAAGCAACCAACCAAGCAACCTTCTAGTGTGTGGATCTGTGTGTGAAACTCGCCGTGAGTCTCTCGGAAACGCCCAAACTCTCAGACCAGGCCGGAAAAGTCATCTTCTCAACAACATTTCAACAGAAAAGCAAAACTACCGTCGAACCGTCTTTATTGTTTAGAGATCAAAGAATAGAGGAGACATCAAAGTTGCTCCTTTAAGCTTTGATAGCAGCAGCAGCAGCAGCAGCAGCAGCAGCTCCAAAACCATCAGAGGAGAATTCAAACAAAAACTGAGGCCTAAGATGAAACCACCGCCACGTTTATCCTGCAGATAAGCAGCAGCAGGCTGAGCTTAAAAAGGCAGTTCACAGCAGCTCCTGAAGACCTGGTGTACCACCCCCACTGCTGGAGGAACTACTGGAGGAACCACTGTAGGAACTACTAGAGGATCCACTGGACAAACCACTGGAGGAACTACTAGAGGATCCACTGGAGGAACCAGTGGAGGAACTACTGTAGGAACCACTAGAGGACCCACTGGAGGAACTACTGGAGGAACCACTAGAGGAACCACTGGAGGAACCAGTGGAGGAACTACTGTAGGAACCACTAGAGGACCCACTGGAGGAACTACTGGAGGAACCACTGTAGGAACCACTAGAGGACCCACTGGACGAACCACTGGAGGAACTACTAGAGGAACCACTGGAGGAACCAATGGAGGAACTACTGGAGGAACCACTAGAGGATCCACTGGAGGAACCACTGGAGGAACCACTGGAAGAACCACTGGAGAAAAAAGGTGGCAGCCTCCACCAACCCAGTAGAAATGGGTGTGGCCTACCTCAGCCTCTGCTTTGTGTTCCCTCAGCGATGAGGGGTGAAGGTGGTGGAGTCTGGCCTGGAGCTCATCCACCTGGACAACCAGAGAACGTCTCTGCTGCGTCAGCTCCTTGATCGCCCTGAGAGCAGCAGGGAGAGAGAGAGGCTTTAGAATGGCGGCGACAGGAAGCAGCTGCGGTCACCAGGTGAAAGGTCACCTACCGTTCCTTGTCGTTGGCTGCCTGCAGGTGGCGCCGTCCGCTCCCCTCCGTCCTCTCCACCATCTGCACCATCTCCTGCTCCAGGGCCCGGCGGCGCTGCGCCTCCGAATCGGCCAGCATCGCCAGCCGCTGGGCGTCGCCTCGCGCAAGCTCCGCCTCCTGGACGAGACGGAGGGAGAGAAGGGGGCGGAGTCAAGGGGCGGGGCCAAGACAACCACAGCATCTGATGGGACTGGCTGCGGGTCTCGGACCTCCTGCAGCAGCTGGACCTTGGCCTCCAGGACCTCCTGCATGTGGCTGATGTCCTCCTGCCGCTCCTGCAGGCGGCGCTGCAGCTCCGCTTCGCTCTGATTGGTCAGGAGCTCCGCCGCCGACCTTCACACACCAGCAAACCTCAAGTGTTACACTGGGGGGCAGCTGAGCAGCTTCCACATCAAGATAGACACACAATCACACACACACACACACACACACACACACACACACACACACACACACACACACACTGTCCTCCCACCCAGCAGCCTATTAATAACTTCAGCCGTACAGTGTGTGTGTGTGTGTGTGTGCAGCTGCCCAGCAGACAGGTGCTGCAGCTCAAGTCGTTCCCGATTCAGCATCACAACAAGCCACACGACCCCGGCCAGCTTTAGCCCCCCAGGCCCTGCCCCAATGACATTCCTTGGAGATCAGCGCTACTAGCAGCCATGTGAGCCGAGCTCCCGTGTTCCTCTGCAGGAGGTTTACCACCGTATGCACAGAGAAGGTTCCTCACTGAAGGTTCCTGACTGGTCTACAGAGAAGGTTCCCCACTGATGTTTCCTCACTGTCTGCAGAGAAGGTTCCTCACTGGTCTATATAGAAGGTTCTACAGAAAAGGTTCCCCACTGATGTTTCCTCACTGTCTGCAGAGAAGGTTCCTCACTGGTCTATACAGAAGGTTCTACAGAAAAGGTTCCCCACTGAAGGTTCCTCACTTCTACAGAGAAGGTTCCCCACTGATGTTCCCTCACTGGTCTACCGAGAAGGTTCCCCACTGGTCTATATAGAAGGTTCTACAGAGAAGGTTCCCCACTGATGTTCCCTCACTGGTCTACAGAGAAGGTTCCTCACTGAAGGTTCCCCACTGGTCTACAGAGAAGGTTCCCCACTGATGTTTCCTCACTGTCTGCAGAGAAGGTTCCTCACTGAAGGTTCCCATCTGAAGGTTCCTCACTGTTTGCAGAGAAGGTTCCCCACTGGTCTATACAGAAGGTTCTACAGAAAAGGTTCCCCACTGAAAGTTCCTCACTTCTACAGAGAAGGTTCCCAACTGAACGTTCCTCACTGGTCTACAGAGAAGGTTCCCCACTGATGTTCCCTCACTGGTCTACCGAGAAGGTTCCCCACTGGTCTATATAGAAGGTTCTACAGAGAAGGTTCCCCACTGATGTTCCCTCACTGGTCTACAGAAAAGGTTCCTCACTGAAGGTTCCCAACTGAAGGTTCCTCGCTGTCTGCAGAGAAGGTTCCTCACTAAAGGTTCCCTACTGAAGGTTCCCCAGTGAAGGTGTGTTCCTGGGGACTCACAGAGCTCCGTCCAGCAGCTGCTGTTTCTCCTCCAGCTCCTTCTTCAGACTCTCCACCCGCACCTTCAGCTCGATGTTCTGCAAAAGATGTGGCGGATAATAATATACATCAATATAAATAACAAACGAGAGTGCGTGTGTTTGTAAATGTGAAGACCTTCTTCTCCAGAAGCTCCTCACTGAGTGTGACTCTAAAAAAAAACAAAAAACAACCTCTCCATCTCCACCTCCCCCACCAGTCATCAGCTGGGAGTGCGAGACTGAAAACAGACGCCACGTGCCGTCGCTCTCATTTCTATAAATAACTGCGGGGGCGCCACCACCTCCACCGCCACCACCTGCCACCTCCACCACCTGCCACCTCCACTTCAACCCGCTGGCCCTGGAGGCAGCGCTGAGCCGGACTGAACCGGCTCACGTGCAGGAATGCGAGCGTGAGGAACTTCCTGCCACACTGACACACACTGGATCAGGTGTCGAGCAGCAGAGCGGAACTCAGCGCTGCTGCTGCTGCTGCTGCTGCTGCTGCAGCCCAGCGAGGCCTCCACTGCATCCACTGCATCCACTGCCTCCACTGGTGTCAGCAGCAACACTTTAAGAACATATTGCAGCGATGGTTCCAATCCAAACTGTTGACTTTTGAGTGAAGTCAGGATTATCTTGCATTAATTCTGACAGTGATGAGAGACAGCTGTCTGTGTGTGTCTGTGTGTGTCTGTGTGTGTCTGTGTGTGTATGTAGACAGTATGTGAATACGTAGTTACGTATGTTTATGTTGGTGTTTGTATGTATAACAGTGTGAATGTATATGCATTATATTTCCAACAGGTCACTGCCATTAAGTTTGCTCTACATTATGTGACATGAGGGAAGGCTTCAATTTGCATATTCAAATGAAGTGACATTAAATATGTTAATATCTCAGTGTTGATGTTCACACCCCAGTGGAAAAAATACAAACTGCAGTTGATGGTGGAGACCAACTCCTAGTGTGGAGGAGGTGGAGGAGGAGAAGGAGGAAGAGGAGGAGAAGGAGAAGGAGGAGGAGGAGAAGGAGCAGCAGGAGGAGGAAGACGAGGAGAAGGAGGAGACGGGGCAGCAGGAGGAGCAAGAGAAGGGGAAGACGGAGAGGGAGCAGCAGGAGAAGGAGAAGAAAAAGGAGGAGAAGAAGAAGGAGGAGAGGGAGCAGCAGGAGGAGGAGAAGAAAAAAGGAGAAGGAGGAGAAGGAGCAGCAGGAAGAGGAAGAGGAGGAGAAGGTGACTAGCAGGAGGAGGAAGAGGAGAAGAAGGAGGGGAAGGAGGAGAAGGAGCAGCAGGAAGAGGAAGAGGAGGAGAAGGTGACTAGCAGGAGGAGGAAGAGGAGAAGAAGGAGGGGAAGGGGCAGCAGGAGGTGGGAGAGGAGAAGGAGGATGACCAGCAGGAGGAGGAAGACGAGGAGAAGATGACTAGCAGGAGAAGGAAGAGGAGAAGAAGGAGCAGCAGGAGAAGGAAGAGGAGAAAAAGGAGGAGAAGGGGCAGCAGGAGGAGCAAGAGAAGGGGAAGAAGGAGGAGAAGGAGCAGCAGGAGAAGGAGGAGAAGGAGCAGCAGGAGAAGGAGAAGGAGCAGCAGGAGGAGGAAGAGGAGGAGCAGCAGGAGGAGCAGCAGAAGGAGCAGCAGGAGGAGCAGCAGGAGGAGCAGCAGGAGGAGGCTCCACCTCCTGGGACTCACCGTGCGGTGCACGCCGTCGCCGCCGCTCTCCTCAAACTTCTGCTGGATCTTCTCCTCCAGGAAGTAGATGCGCAGCTTGAGGCTGAAGTTCTCCTTCTTCAGGTCGTTGAGGTGCTGCCACATGGTGCGACAGGAAGGGGAGGAGTCAGACACGGTGGCGGCGGCGGGCGGCATGGTGGCCGCCACGCGTTAGCGAGTTCACACAACAATCACGACAATGACACAAATTAGCCAAAGATCCTCAACAGCAGAAGCTTGACTGGATCTCCTGCTGCTGCTGCTGCTGCTGCTGCTGCTGCTGCTGCTGCTGCTGCTACTGCTGCATGTCAACAACATCAACATGAAGTGAGCAGGGAGAGAGAGATGCCTGGCAGCAAGGGATTGTGGGAGGAGCCACCTTTCCTTTTTTAACACAGCAAGAATGTGACACTGAAGAGGCTAGCTGTGTGTGTGTGTGTCTGTCTGTGTGAGAGAGTGTGCGTGTGTGTTTCTGTGTGTGTGTGTGTGTCTGGACAGAAGCAGGACTGAGGCCGAAGGTGAAACGTTCCACAAAATGTCTTGGATTTATTGCACACGTCCCTCTGTGCTGAAGGAGCCAATAGGAAGTGTTGATATAAAAGGGGGCGGGGCTTCAGAACGAGTTTACCTTCAAAGCCTGAACCAATCAGGTCCTGGTGTAGAAGGACAGGACAGACTTGTGGAGGTGTTGTGAGATGATTGTAAGTGAAGGACTCTGATTGGATCCTGTTTTCACCCAATCACTGCGACCGTGTGGCAACAAGGCCCCGCCTCCGAGGACCACCTGCCAGGGAGCCACCAGCAGGAAGCAGGAAGCAGGAAGCAGGAAGCTGCAGCTTTCTGTCGGCTCAGACCTCAGGTTCTGCCGCAGGCTGGAGGCTGCAGGTCCACCGGAGGCCACAGGGAGGCGCCAGAGCTCCACCAGAACTCCACAGAGCCTCGGAGCCTCGGAGCTTCTCATCCAGCAGCCTGACGATCAAACACGAACCTCAGCGACTCACATCTCCCCCTGCCAGTCCGCAGCTCCAACATCACTGATTGGCTCTCACGTGACAAATTAACTCATCATCATCATCTTCATCATCATCATCATCATCATCATCATCATCCTGCAGAGGTTGGCCTGGGACCAAACCATCAAAGCTCCAGTGTTTCCACTGCAGCGGCTCCAGAGAAAGCCTGCAGTTGTGTGACTGTGTGTGACTGTGTGTGTAACTGTGTGTGTGTGTGTGTGTGTGTGTGTGTGTGTGACTGTGTGTGTGTGTGTGTGTGTGTGTGTGTGTGGCCACTGGCAGTGTTTCCTCTCTGCCAGTAACAGCAGTCCCAGTTCCAGCTCAGCCTGCACCAGTAGTTTCCAGACCCACAGTGCACCTCTGCAGAGGGGGCGGGGCCTGTTTCTAATCAACGTGATTGACACAGCAAAGACCCGCAGCTGCTGCAGAGCCCCCTGGTGGCCACAGCAGCAGCTGCTGCTCCTCCTCCAGCTCCAACACTTGGCTCCCCCACTGGAAACACTTCTGCCCACCACACACACACACACACACACACACACACACACACACACACACACACACACACACACACACACACACACACACACACACACACACACCCTCTCACGCTCGGCTGCAGCGCCAACAAGAGCCAATCAGGAGACGTCAACACAGTCGCAAACAAGTGCACACCCTCCTCCTCTTCCTCCTCCTCCTCCTCCTCCTCCTCCTCCTCCTCCTCCTCCTCCTCCTCCTCCTCCTCCTCCTCCTCCTCCTCCTCCTCCTCCTCCTCTCCTCCTCCTCCTCCTCCTCCTCCTCCTTCTTCCTCCTCCTCTCCTTCCTCCTCCTCCTCCTCCTCCTCCTCCTCCTTCCTCCTCCTCCTCCTCCTCCTCCTCCTCCTCCCTCCTCCCTCTTCCTTCCTCCTCCTCCTTCCTCCTCCCTCCTCCTCCTCCTTCTTCCTTCTCCTCTCCTCCTCCTCCTCCTCCTCCTCCTCCTCCTCCTCCTCCTCCTCCTCCTCCTCCTCCTCCTCCTCCTCCTCCTCCTCCTCCTCCTCCTCCTTCTTCTCCTCTTCCTCCTCCTCCTCCTCCTCCTCCTCCTCCTCCTCCTCCTCCTCCTCCTCCTCCTCCTCCTCCTCCTCCTCCTCCTCCTCCTCCTCCTCCAGTTCCCGTCACCAGTGAGGTCGTGTGAATGTTTCCCATCAGTGAGTAAAGCAGAAGATAAACACGGCGCTCCGGTCGGAACGTCGGGCCGAGGATCCGATGTCGGCGGCGCCAGCAGACCCCCCCCCCCCCTCTCTCTTTCTTTCTTTCTTTCTTCCTCTCCGCTCTCGTGGCTGCAGTGCAGGTCTGCGACTCGTTTCTGTGTTTACGGCTGGACGGAACCACGGTGTCGGGTTCGACCTCCAGCTGCCAACGGCCCCGGACCGCTCTGCAGAGCTGAGCCGAGCTGATCCGGGCCAATCAGGGGCGATCCGACCCAATCAAACCTGACCTGAGCCGACCTGACCCGACCCCCAATCCAACCCAGCCCAATACGACTCAATACGCTGGGCTGACCCAGGCTGATCCGGACCGAGCTGGGGATCCAGAGTCCAGAGTCAGAACAGCACGTATAGGAAGCAGACACACACACACACTGTACTTGCTGTACTGTACATGTTCTACATCTTTACAAGTAGCTGCCAGTCAGCCATTCACTGGTTGCTTATTGTGTGTGTGTGTGTGTGTGTGTGTGTGTGTGTGTGTGTGTGTGTGTGCGGCCTCATTTTCTTTTTGTGTGTGGATGTGAACCAGAGCGACAGCTCCAGCCTGAGGGTTCGACTGCACTCAACCATCAGCTGGGTGGACGCAGCCACCAATCAGAGAGCTGCAGGAGTGTGTGTGTGTGTGTGTGTGTGTGTGTGTGTGTGTGTGTGCATCATGAGCTGTGGACCATCACTGCTTTCAGAGCACTGCAGCAGGAAAAGAAAGCAAAGATGAAAAATGGCCAAAAGCAGACCCAGTAGTACCAGCAGTACCAGTGGAACCAGCAGTACCAGCAGTACCAGCAGTACCAGCAGTACCAGGTGGACCAGCAGTACCAGCAGTACCAGCGGGACCAGTGGGACCAGCAGTACCAGGTGGACCAGCAGTACCAGTGGGACCAGCGGGACCAGCAGTACCAGAAGAAGCAGTAACACCAGTAGTGGCAGTAACACTAGTTGCACCAGTAGTACCAGTGTATCAGAAACAGCAGTGGTACCAGTGGTACCAGCAGTACCAGTACCAGTGATTGACACACTAATCAAAACCAGGTCTCCTCAAGGAAATCTGTTGAGGTTCCTCCAATCACAGCGAGCCTCAAGACTCTGATTCACTGACTCCAACTCCCTGACTCTCTGACTCTGAGTCTGACTGACAGGATCTTTGATTCTCTGACTCACTGACTCTCGGAGTTAATGACTCTGACTCCATGAGTCTCCAACTCTCAGACTCTCTGACTCCTTGACCTTGACTCTCTGACTCACTGACTCACTGACTCACTGACTCTCCATCCTGGCAGTGCAGTTGGTGAGTCAGCCTTGATCTGGGCCGATCAGCAGATCAACAGGAGCCGTAAATCAGGACGCTTCCAGAGAAGAACTCTGCCGTGTTCTTGCACACGTCTGTTGTGTGTCTCCCCTCAGACTGAAGCCGTGATGAAGAACACGGGCCGTTCGGGTCGGAACCCCGCGGACCTGCAGCTCGTTAGCTCCGATCCTCTGGCTGAGCCGCTTCAGCTGCTCCTCATCACGGCCCTTGTTAGCCTCGTTAGCCTCGTTAGCGCTAATTGGCCTCCGTGTTTACTAACAGCGGCGCCAGACCGCATTCTGTCAAACTGCACATTAGAGGTGACGGCTCTCTGCTAGCGTCCGTTAGCAACTGTTAGCTTCTGTTAGCGTCCGCTTACGCGTTATCAATCAATCAAACTTGAACATAAAATAAAATAAAACGCAGCCCAAGTTCTGTATGTAATATGTAAAATCTAATGTAACATGTATACATATGCACGTGTGTGTGTGTATATATATAAAATACATCTAATATATTATGAAAATGATATATATTGTATTTAATGAATATAATAACAGTAATAAATATGATAACAGGTCCTGAGGTTGAGCGGCAGCAGATCACCACCAGAGGGCGCCACAGTGATAGTTTGTTTCTCATACATAATCAGAGTTGGCAGTTAGGAGGAGGTCGAGACGCCGGTGGGGGTCAAAGGTCGTGAGAAAACAAACCCGACCAGTTCCAGTTTAACGAGTCCAAAGAGTTTTTGTTTTTTTAAAATCTTTTTATCACCTTCTTCTCAAAACGTCTGCAGGACATTTCAACACCACCCATCCCTCCGTCCAGCTGGTTCCTGGAGTCTAGATGTGCAGTCGGTCAGGCCTGGTGCTGGTGACCCAGGATCTTCTCCTGGTTCCTCCAGCAGGATCTGCTCCAGTGGAATGTGAGCACGTCTGCTCAGCACATGGAGCTGTTGCACAACATCTCCACCTCCTGCCAGAGGAGCCGCGGAGGAGCCGCGGAGGAGCCGCCTCCGTCCGCCAGGGAGGGGCAGAGGGAGGAGCCCCTCCCCCACCCGGAGGGCTCTGATTGGCTGCAGACAGCGCCCCCCCCCCTCTGATTGGTGGGAGGTGTCGCCAAGTTCTGAACTGGCAGAATTTAAAATGATTCAAGCCCGGTTTATTCTGCTTTCAGGTTGCTGATTGGTCAGCTGATTGGTCAGCTGATTGGTCAGCTGATTGGTTCCCTCCCCCTCCTGAGTCTGCCAGTGAACTACGGTGGCCCTGGGCACCCAAACCTGGATACCTGGTCCACCTTCTTCTTCATGGTTGGACGCCAGCGTTCAGCCTCAATACCCAACGCTCTGCTGTCAGGCAGCTGGATTGTCCACACCAGGCTTCCTTAGGAATATGATGGAGCAAGATGGCAGCTCCTTGTATAAATCTATATATTTATATATGTGTGTATGTATATATGAGAACCATTCTAAGGGTAGAAAAACCAAATGACATTCACTGTTCTGCAGGGACGCTTTGCATTAATGCGTTTTCCTTTCTTACTTTCTTATAAATATTTATGCATTATATTATATAATTATATAATATATATTTAAATCATTATATATTATATTATTAGATTATTTTACTCAGTTATTATTTTTTTAGAGAAGAGAATCCACGACTCTTCCTGATGTTTGTCTCGCTAATCAAACGTTTCCCCTCTGAGCGCCTGCAGGTTGTAGCGGCGGCGGCGGCGGCCTAATGGAGTCCACATGGGGAGTGGAGGGAGAGGGGGGGGGGGGGGGTCACCTTTAAATCATTACTACAGCGAATCGTTACAGCGACTCATTAAGAGTGAATCGGCTGCCGCGGATCAACTCAGCGTTTCTTTAGAAGCAGCGTGAGCGACTTCGGTCACCTAGAATAAAAAAAAGTGCAAAGGCAGAGTTTTGTTTGTCTGAAGCTGCAACGCTCGTGTTGAAACACTGTTTCTAAATTCTAGGTATTATTGTATTATATTATTCTGCAATATTCCACAATTATTATCACGACTAGTATTATTACCAATACTGCTTTTATTATTATCTGCTATCATTATTATCATGTATTATAATGATATAGTTTCATATTTTGAATTGCACTGTTTGCAGCTTATTATATATTATATTATACTGCACTACTGTAATATTATTATTATCACTACTACTATCATTACTATTATTATTTGACTGATGTTATTATTACTATTACTGTAAATATTATTAATGTACATTATGACAGTTTCCTATTTTGCATTTTGCATAATTATCTTACATCATATCATATTATATATATATATATATAATATTGTATCAGATCACACTTCAAACAGTCTACTTGCCACATTTAATCTTTTTCAACATTGTATTTTTGTAAACATATTTAACTGCCACTTTAAAATGATTTTTTACACTTTTTTTTCAAAAAAATTCTCATAATGAAGATTTCACTGCAACGCAACGTGACATGTGACAAATAAAATAAAAAAATCTTTGAATTTGAATCTTTGGATCTTGACTCTCTAAATGCCTCCTGGAGGACAGGAAGCACACACACAGCGGTGTGTTTGGATTGGCTGCTGGAGGTGTGGAGTGTTTCCTCCAGTGGGAGCCCATTAGCCCATTAGCCCATTAGCCCATTAGCCCATTAGCCGCCGCTAACGCAACAATTATCAGGCGTGATGGAGTCAACATGTAGCTGCTGCTGCTCCGGGTTCAGCAGCAGCAGCAGCAGCAGCAGCAGCAGCAGTTCACTGCACTGGCCTGGGACCCATTAACAGGCCTGTGGGTGGGGGGGGCAGTGAGGTGGTGCGGCCAGCTGGGGGCGCTGCTGCAGCGCTGAGAAGCTGCTGCTGCTGCTGCTGCTGCTCCTCCGCTGACACAAACAAGAGCTCCCAAGTTTGACAGGAAGTTTACAGACAGGAAAGTGGAAGCGAGTCGCGATCCAGTTCAGTCGGTTCAGTCGGTTCAGTGAGTCAGTCAGTCAGTCAGCGGCTGGCAGGCTGGAAGCAACTGAAGGCCAAACACACAGCGGAGGAGGAGGAGCAAACATCACCAGCAGCAGACTGATGGTTACACACACACACACACACACACACACACACACACACACACACACACACCTAACGCCAGTGTTTTTAGATCCTTCTTCTTCTACTGAAGAAATGTCGTGTTCTAGGAGGTTCTAAGAGCTCAACACCCTGGTGGTTCTGGAAGGTTCTGGGTGGTTCTGGATGTTCTAGGAGGTTCTAAGACCTCAACACCCTGGTGGTTCTGAGTGGTTCTGGATGGTTCTAGATGGTTCCAGGTGGTTCTAGGAGGTTCTAAGAGCTAAACACCCTGGTGGTTCTGGAAGGTTCTGGGTGGTTCTAGATGGTTCCAGGTGGTTCTAAGAGCTCAACACCCTGGTGGGGCTTCACAGACACTGACTTGGTTGCAACGTTGCTTTGCTACATTTCACATCGACATGAACTACTTTGCAGAATCGTTTTTAACGTCCATATTTCATCACTGAAAAGCATGAAGACAAAGTATCTGAGTGGCATTTGCAGTGACCTTATGCACAGAGGTCAAATCAGAGGTCAAAGCTGGAGGGTTTTTGTTTCGCCCCCCCCCCCAGTGGACGCCATCGACCCACTGCCATCGACCTCAGAGGAGGAGACACGCATCATATTCCATCACACACACACACACACACACACACACACACACACACACACTGCAGCAGTGTCTGGTTCTGCAGACGGTTGATGGGTGGAGCTACAACAGGAACAGGAAGTGACCCAGGACGGGACACAAAGTGGCCAATGAGAATCGATCAAGCGGAGGCCCCTGATTGGTCGGTTTCGCTCCAGTTACCTGATTTCCATACCCGGAGACGCACAACAGCGCAGCGAGTCACAGTCAACAGCTCCAGGGGCTGACACACACACACACACACACACACACACACACACACACACACACACACACACACACACACACACACACACACACACACACACACACACACACACACGATTCTGACCTATTTTCAGCTGAAGCGGCTGCCAGGCGGAGGAGGGACTCGCCGAATAAACAAGGAGTGGTGGTGGGGAGGGGGGGGGGGGGGGGGTTTGGCGCCGTGCTAGCACGCTAGCCCGTTAGCACGCTAGCCTTGGCGGCGGAACAGATTAAAGGCCCTAATTTGTGCCGAGGGTCTGAAGGCGGCCAGATTTCAGCTGCGGTCGCTGCGTTTACAGCCCGACATGTGCTTCCAATTTCTGCCCGGCGACTCGGAGCGGCCGCCTTTTTTTGATTGGACCGCCGTCTGCTTTGTGTTTTTTTTTTCTTCTTCGCCCCCTTCGATGATGAAACTCTCAGGGCCTGACAGCTACAAACGGCGCCGCGGCAGCAGGTTCAGGTTTCTTCTTCTTGTGCCGGGCCGGGATCATTTAAAGTGACGCGCACACACACACACACACACACACACACACACACACACACACACACACACACACACACACACACACACACACACACACACACACACACACACGTCATGACCCTGGACTCAACAGTCCGCAGGCTGCGGTGCTGAAACTGTCAGAAGGACTTAAAGTGAGAGGCTTTGCAGGGTCTGAGTCCTCCACTGGAAACCAGTTCCTCCTGCTGACCATCCAACCAGCCAGTCAGCCAGTCAGCCGACCAGCCGACCGGCTGACCATCCAACCAGCCGACCATCCAACCAGCCAGTCAGCCAGTCAGCCAACCAGCCGACCAGCCAGTCAGCCAACCAGCCAGTCAGCCAACCAGCCGACCAGCCGACCAGCCGACCAGCCGACCGGCTGACCATCCAACCAGCCGACCAGCCAAACAGCCAGTCAGCCGACCAGCCAACCAGCCGACCAGCCAGTCAGCCAAACAGCCGACCATCCAACCAACCGACCAGCCAGTCAGCCAACCATCCAACCAGCCGACCATCCAACCAGCCAGTCAGCCGACCAGCCGACCAACCGACCATCCAACCAGCCGACCAGCCAACCAGCCGACCAGCCAAACAGCCAGTCAGCCGACCAGCCGACCAGCCAACCAGCCGACCAGCCAGTCAGCCAACCAGCCGACCAGCCGACCAGCCAACCAGCCGACTAGCCAGTCATCCAACCAGCCAGTCAGCCGACCAGCCGACCATCCAATCAGCCAGTCAGCCAACCAGCCGACCAGCCGACCAGCCGACCAGCCAACCAGCCAACCATCCGACCAGCCAATCAGCCAGTCAGCCAACCAGCCAGTCAGCCAGTCAGCCAGTCAACCAACCAGCCAGTCAGCCATCCAACCAGCCGACCATCCAATCAGCCAGTCAGCCAACCAGCCAGTCAGCCAGTCAGCCAACCATCCAACCATCCAACCAGCCGACCATCCAACCATCCAACCAGCCAGTCAGCCAGTCAGCCAACCAGCCAACCAGCCAACCAGCCAGTCAGGGAGCTTCTCAGCAGCTTCTCTGCAGGCTTCCACCTCCATCGCAGGCCAAACTGGAGGTTTGTTTTTTAAAGAAGTGTTTCAAGTCTTGAGATTCGTGTGTTTGTGTCGCCGACATCACCAGCCAGTGGAGCTCCACCTGCTGGCTGAGGGCCGACACTGCGCCTCCTAATGGAGGGTTACATAACAGCAGGTTTCGGTGGATGGAAAGAAAAGAAGAAGAAGAAGGAGAAGAAGGAGAAGAAGGGAAACTGGTGATTTGGAGAATATAATTAGCCGTCTGATCTGGTTCACGTGGCCTCCGAGTCTACAATCAGTCTGAGTCACCACAGCAGCAGCTCCGCACCCCCAACACACACACACACACACACACACACACTAGCCACACCCCCCACAGTAGCCACACCCCCTCACAGCAGCCCTTCAAAGTTAAAGGTTCAGCGTCAGGAGGAAAGAGAATCACTGACTGAATGACTGAATCACTGACTGAATCACTGACTCCACAGGAGAATCATTCACTGAATCGCTGACTCCAGAGGAGAACCACTGACTCACAGTGAGCCGTGACTCCTCTGCTGCTGCAGACTGAACCGTTCAAACTCCACTCCAGAGGCTCCGCCCCCTCCTGCGGCGCCACATCAGGCTAATTTATGCGTGACCTGTTTCTGAGGAACGTCTGTGTGCCGAGACCTGAATCAGCTCCTGAGTCAGTGGTTTGGACCTGATTCACTGGTGTGAGCAGCAGCAGCAGCAGCAGGCAGAAGAAGCCCCACCCCCTCAGACAGACCCCTCCTCTTCCCCCCCGTGTTCCCGCCTCTTTAAGCAAACAGTCGTTTTGTTCGGATCGCTGCTGTTTTGACAAATCCCGAACTTGAACAAACACCTTTTAATCTTCCTGCTCTCCACATTCCAAGTCACCAGCTCTGTACCCACAATGCACCTGGCTGCACTCCCAGAATCCATCACTGCGCAGACACGACAGGAAAAAAACTCTCATCTTCAGGTCATTCAAGTTCGACTGCAGCTGCTGCTGCTGCTGCTGCTGCTGCTGCTGTTACTGCTGTTACTGTTGCTGCTGTTGCTGCTGCTGCTGCTGCTGCTGCTGCTGCTGCTGCTGCTGCTGCTGCTGCTGCTGCTGCTGCTGCTGCTGCTGCTGCTGCTGCTGCTGCTGCTGCTGCTGCTGCTGCTGCTGCTGCTGCTGCTGCTGCTGCTGCTGCTGCTGCTGCTGCTGCTGCTGCTGCTGCTGCTGCTGTTGCTGCTGCTGCTGCTGCTGCTGCTGCTTTTTCCAGCTCCTAAATAAAAAAAGATCCTCAGTTTTTTCTTTTGAATGATTTTTTTCATCAGTTTCATGTCCAACGTGTTCCAGCCTGACAATGGAGGTCGGTTCTGCCGAGCAGGGAAACATTTGAACCTTTTTTATCGGCTCCAGTCACACACACACACACACACACACACACACACACACACACACACACACACACACACACACACACACACACACACACACACACACACACACACACGCACACGACGCAGGTCAAAGGTCACTTTCAAGGTCAGATTCCGACTCAGATCCAACAGCCTCGGTCACTGGCCTGTGCCGGTACCAGTGACCTCTAGTGACCCCCAAATGAACCCTAGTGACCTCTAGTGACCCCACAAATGAACCCTGGTGACCCCACAGTGGTGCTCCACATCACAGTGAACCACCTTCTGTGATGTCACAAAGGGCACAGAGCCCCCCCCCCACCCGCCAACCCCCAGCCAGGTGATGTTGGGAAACATGATGCATTCTGGGAAGCAGAGTTTCTCCTCCAGCAGCATCACCAAGGCCTCTGATTGGCCGGGTGTGAGGGCGAGACTCAGGCGGTCGCTGCAGAGTTTCCACACACACACACACACAGCACTATGCTAATGCTAATGCTAGCCAGTGTGTGAGCTCCTACCTGCTCGAACTCCCTCAGGCTGTGCAGCTGCAGCGGCGAACCCTTCTCCGCGTCTCCGCTGGAGAAGTCTGCACAGGAAGTGGGCGACAGGAAGGAGAAGAAGAGTTGAGGGGGCGGAGTCACACAATTAGCCACATTTTCTTTTTTATTCCCCTGCAGATTTTTTTTTTACCACAAAATGTGCAAAAAATGTATTGGAAAATACGGAGCCGTTTTTCTGGCTTTTATTTTGGAAGTGTGGCGGACGGACGTGATTGGCTGCCGGACTCGTGGACCGGCTCCCTCTGGTGGCACTTTAACAGAACTTACGATGCCCAGTCCTGAATAAATCTCCCGACAGGAAGTCTTCAGACTTTTGGGAAAAAGTATTGGAGGTATTTTGTACTCGAGTAAAAGTACGGAGCAGTGGGTAACTGAACGATACACATCGGAAAAGTACAGCTGTAGAAACTGCAGGTCCTAAACTGCAACGAAGAAAAACGTAAAAAATATTTTTTTTCTGCCGTTAATGAAACAAAACATTGCTTGATGATTTTGGCTCTCACTGTGTTGCTCCATTTTATTTCAGCTTTTATTTTATTTTGAAATATTATTGACTACTTATTCTTTGACTGTGTGTATCTTCAACCTGTTGCTTCATTGCATTTGTGTTATTTTTGCGAAGTGTCCTGGAGTGTCGAGAAAGACGCTGATCAATAAAGTGTCGCATTGTCATCATTATTATTATTATTCTAATTACTGCTGCTAATAATAAAAATAACGATGACAATAACAACAATGACAAATGAGAAAGTCGTGAGTGGACGATCTGGACTAAACTACGGTGGACTCTGGTGTTCAACTACACAGCAGCATCGTCCAAGCAGCAGTTTGTGTTCCGGTCGCTGGAGGTCAAAACCTTCTGGGTGGACTCGGCTCACCTTCCTGCAGCACCTTCAATCAGCTGACACACACACACACACACACACAGGGACTACTTTCTTTACGTGTCCCTCCGCAGAAGCTAAGCTAAGCTAAGCTAAGCTAGCTGCTAGCTCCTCTGAATGAAGG
>CM020508.1:22454014-22489014 GCA_009823395.1 Thamnaconus septentrionalis | reverse complement strand
GAGTTTTTTTCCACAGCTCAACAACGCCAGGCTGAAAGGAAGCTGTTGCTAGTTTGGTTCATAGAAATCCACGCCAGGCAGGAGGGCAAATGAACGTATTTAATGGAAATGCACTGTAGTCAATGCACTGTAGTCAATGCACTGTAATTAATACAAAGGCTCAGGATGGGGGTCAGCCAGGAAATTAAAATCAGTCTGAAAAAACATTTTTTTTTCTTTTCTGGAGACGCAACACAACTTTTAATTTTGCTCCACCACGTCTTAGTTCTTCTTCTTCTTCTTCTTCTTCTTCTTCTTCAAGGCCTCCACCCCCTCCTCCTCCTCCTCTAAACGAGGGCAGCACCATCACTTCCTGTCAGCGAGCAGGCGCCGCCACTTTCGCTAAATGGCTAATTAGGGAAAAAAAATAAACTGTGGCCTCCCAAAAAAAGTGCCGAGCCGGAGCTCCGTCCTCGCTCGGGGAGCGTGTGTGCGTGTGTGTGTGTGTGTGTGTGTGTGTGTGTGTGTGTGTAGCCACCAGCGAAGGAAAATTGGAGGCAGATTTTTCCGCAGCAGGCGTTTTGGCTCCGGAGCCGCTGGGAGAATTTGCTCTGGCACGAGATGTGACAATGATATTCATTTCAGAGCTCGGCCTCATTTATATGGAGCTACACACACACACGCACACGCACACGCACACACACACACACACGCAGGCCCTGTGCTGAACCAAAACTATTACAGAAAATTCAAACTGCCTTCAAAGACAAAAAGGAACATTCCTCATGACCTCAAGTTTAGCGCTGATCAAAAGAGGCCCCTCCAACACACACACACACACACACACACACACACACACACACACACACACACACACACACACACACACACACACACACACACACTGTGTATGTGGCTGGTTCAGCAACACTGATCCCCGTCTTTCTCCCACTAATGGTCTCCAACTGGAGGCCACCAGAGGGAGCAGTACCAGCGGCCCCCTGCAGGGGGCGACCACAGCCATGGCCCCGAGCCCAGCCCAGCCCAGCCCAGCCGGGCAGAACCGTCCAGCTCGACTCGGTCCGCAGGCTTTGCGTGTTTTTGTCGTCGCTTTTGAAACGATTCAGTGATTCACAAGAGAATCAAATAGAAAAAAAGACTCGTTACCTCGAGACTCACAACTCGTTTCGGACCGGCTCGGTTCTCATCCCACCACTAGATGGCGCAGTTCCCCTCCGGGGAGGTCATGTGACCTGATGGTGATGATAGGTGATTGGCCGGCTAGCGTTTTTCATGCGGAAACACACAGAGGTGAAGCGCGCCAGTGTGTGTCAGAGCTCAGTGCCACCTGCTGGTCAATCAGTGTCACTGCACCAAACACTCCTGGCAACTGTCGGCCTCGGCATCCAATAATAACGAAAATAATAATAATAAAAATATATGATGTATATTCCATTAAATACATACATAGTATTATTATTATTATTATTATTATTGTTATTATTGTTATTATTGTTACTATCACACTGAAATGCTGCAGTTGTTTTGCGACTGGACCAGCCTGTCCTCTGCTCACTGTCCAGCAGGGGGCGTCGCTGCAGCAGCAGCAGCAGCTGCGTGGCGCCAAAAACACACAAAAAAAAGAAAAAGCCGCTCTCATTAATAAAGAATTTGTGATCATGTGGCACCGACGGCGACACACACACACACACACACACACACACACACACACACACACACACACACGTGGAGAAGGGAAAACAGCGAGGAGGGGGGGGGGCAGACTGGGCCCCTCCCTCTCTCTCTCGCTGTCTCCGCTCTAATGAGCTCCAGATGTGCCGCCGCCGCCGCCGCTGCCGCCGCCAGAGGGAGGGGGGGGTCGAGGGGGAGGGGGGGCAGGGGGCGGCGCTGCGGCGTGTCGTGCCGAGGCGTGGAGAGACGCTGTCCGAGGGGGGCACTGGATGGGGGGGCTGTCAGGACCTGATGGAGTGGCTGACCGGGCGGGGGGGGTCAGGAGGGGAGGGCTGAGGTGGGGGCACATCTGGAATCACTTCAGGTCGGCCCTGGGCCCCGGCGTGAAAGGTGAGACCAGGGGGGGCACTGACACTGGACATACCACAGTCAGGGGGTCGGGGGTCGGGGGGGGGGGGTGAGGTCATGATTAGAGCCAATCACACACACACACACACACACACTGCAGCGGATGTTTGAAATGTTGAAACTCAGGGAAAGTTTTGAATTTTTTCAGATGGACGGCCAAAATAAATCTGGACTTTATATTAAAGAGAAAGAGAGAGAAAAAGGAATCCATCACTGGCAGTAATGAGCGAGTGTTGAAAGACGAGGGGGGGGGGGGGCGGAGGGGGAGGGGCTGAGAAAAACCCAAAAAAATCCCGACAAACGTGGAAAAAATGAGGCGGAGGCAGAAACCAAACGTTCACAAACACAGAGAATCCACGTATCAATAAAGTTTGTCCAGTTTGAATGCAGCTCCGCAGCATCTGGACGGAGACGAGCAGCTGAAACCACAGCAGCTTCTCACCACCTGAGCCAAGCCTCCAAAGAAAGCAGCAAATAAAAGCAGCAATCTCATTGGCCGGCGGCGGCGGCGGCGGAGGAGGATTACGAGCAGAAGAAAGGAGACGGAGCAGCAGCAGCAGACAAGAAGGAGGCCCCTGGGCCCCAACGATGAAGGAGAGGAGATCCCTCCTCGTAAATATCCTGGAGGAGGAGGAGGAGAGGAAGAGGAGGAGGAGGAGGAGGAGGAGGGGAAGAGAGAGGAGGAGAGGAGGAGGAGGAGGAAGAGGAGGAGGGGAGAGAGAGGAGGAGGAGGAGGAGAGAGGAGGAGGAGGAGGAGGAGAGGAGATCCCTCCTCGTAAATATCCTGGAGGAGGAGGAGGAGAGGAAGAGGAGGAGGAGGAGGAGGAGGGGACGAGAGGAGGAGGAGAGGAGGAGGAGGAGGAGGAGGAGGAGGAGGAGGAGGAGGAGGAGAGGAGAGGAGGAGGAGAGAGAGAGGAGGAGGAGAGAGAGAGAGGAGAGAGAGGAGGAGGAGAGGAGGAGGAGGAGGAGGAGAGAAGGAGGAGGAGGAGGAGAGAGGAGGAGGAGGAGGAGGAGGAGGAGGAAGAGAGAGGAGGAGAGGAGGAGGAGGAGGAGAGGAGGAGGGGAGAGAGGAGAGGAGGAGGAGGAGGAAGGAGGAGGAGGAGGAGAGAGAGGAGGAGGAGGAGGAGGAGGAGGAGAGGAGTTCCCTCCTCGTAAATATCCTGGAGGAGGAGGAGGAGAGGAGGAGGAGGAGAGGAAGAGGAGGAGGAGGAGAGGAGGAGGAGGAGAGAGAGGAGAGAGAGAGAGAGAGAGAGAGGAGGAGAGAGAGAGGAGGAGAGAGAGGAGAGGAGGAGGAGAGGAGAGAGGAGGAGGAGGAGGAGAGAGAGAGGAGAGAGAGGAGGAGGAGGAGGAGGAGGAGGGAGGAAAAGAGCAGAGGGGGAGGAGGGGAGGAGGAGGAGGAGAAGAGGGGAGGAGGAGGAGGAGGAGGAGGAGGAAGGAGGAGGAGGAGAGAGAGAGGAGGAGAGGGAGGAGGAGGAGAGGAGAGGAGGAGGGAGGAGGAGTTCCTCCTCGTAGAATATCCTGGAGGAGGAGGAGGAGGAGGAGGAGGAGAGGAGAGAGAGGAGGAGGAGAGAGTGGAGAAGGAGGAGGGGGAGGAGGAGGAGAGGAGAGGAGGGAGAGGAGGAGGAGAGAGTGGAGAAGGAGGAGGAGGAGGAGGAGGAGAGGAGAGGAGGGAGAGGAGGAGGAGGGAGAGGGGAGAATCAGGTCCTGGAAGCTGTAAATCTCCCTTTATGATGTCAGCAGCTGCTCCACGGCGCCACCAGCTGACCACAACACAATGCTTTGCTTTTTCTTTTTTTAATTAATATACAAGTTTATAATTGAAATGGTGTTACACATGGAGGCTATAGTGGGGGGGGGCACACACACACACACACACACACACAGGACTATAACATGAGAATCAAGCGGTGGAGGTAAAGTAGTCCCGGGCGGAGGAGGCGGAGGGATACACTGATACTCTGCAGCTGCTCCGTCGCCCCCTGCGGCTCCGCCCACTAACTGCAAGTCACTTCCTGTTCCAACAACTCCTGCACAGAGTCTGCATGTATCCACAGTCACAGGAGGGGGGTGGGAGGGGCCAGGCCCCATCCAATCAGGAGTCTGCGAGAGTCAGTCAGTCTCCTCCCACATCGCAACAAACACGAAAAAACAACAAAGAAGAAAAAAATCAGAAGGCAGCTCCTCATCCGGCTCCAGGGGGCGGGGCTAGCCGCGGATGGGCGGGGCTAGCCACAAAGTGGGACGGGGTCAGCCTCAAGGTGCGGGGCTAGTCTTAGAAGGGGCGGGGCTAGCTTCCGGAGGGGGCGGGGCTAATATCAGGAGCGGGGCTAGCAGGCTGGTGGGCGGGGCTCCGTTGACGGTGGGCACCTGGTTGAGGCCGTACTCCTTGGCCTTGAGCCGCAGGGGGCGGGGCTAGGTCCAGGGGCGGGGCTAGTCTCAGGAAGGGGCGGGCTCAGTTGACGGTGGGCACCTGGTTGAGGCCGCACTCTTGGCCTTGAGCCGCAGGGGGCGGGGCTAGGTCCAGGGGCGGGGCTAGTCTCAGGAAGGGGGCGGGGCTATATCCAGAGGGCGGGGCTCAGTTGATGGTGGGCACCTGGTTGAGGCTGTACTCCTTGGTTTTGAGCCGCAGGGGGCGGGGCTAGTCTCAGGAAGGGGGCGGGGCTCAGTTGACGGTGGGCACCTGGTTGAGGCCGTACTCCTTGGCCTTGAGCCGCAGGGGGCGGGGCTAGTCTCAGGAAGGGGGCGGGGCTCAGTTGACGGTGGGCACCTGGTTGAGGCTGTACTCCTTGGCTTTGAGCTGCAGGGGCGGGGCTAGCTGCAGGGGGCGGGGCTCAGTTGACAGTGGGCACCTGGTTGAGGCTGTACTCCTTGGCCTTGAGCCGCAGGTTGGCGATGCTGTTGGCCATGTTCATCCCCTGAGAGGAGGAGGAGGAGGAGGAGGAGGAGGTGTTGGAGCAGGTGGGCGGGTAGGTGGCCATGGCACTGGGCGAACGAGGGAGAGAGAGAGAGAGCGAGAGAGAGAGAGAGAGAGAGGGGGGAGGGAGGGAGGGAGAGAGAGGGCGGGGCCAGTTAGATCAGCTGACTGGAAAAACGCCGACTCACTGCGTGTGTGTGTGTGTGAGTGTTCTCGGTTCATTGTTAGCATCAGAGTTAGCGACACTGAAGCTAACCACTCAGCAGGGTTAGCATCGGCAGGCAGGCAGCCAATCACAGCTTCAGCAGCTGCAGCAGTGAAACCAGTGTGTGTGTGTGTGTCATCGCTATCTGGTGTCAGTGTGTGTGTGTGTGTGGGGGGGCGTCACCAGGGGCCAACTGTTGATTTCTTACGGTTAGTTTTCACATTATCACCTCGTCAAGATGAAGCCTGGTTAGAGGAGGAGGAGGGGAGGAGGAGAGGAGGGGAGGAGGAGGAGAGGAGGAGGAGGAGGAGGATAAAGAGGAGAAAGAGGAGGAGGAAGAGGTGGAGGGGGAGGAGGGGAGGGAGGAGGGAAGAGGGGAGGAGGAGGAAGAGGAGGAAGATAAAGAGGAGAAAGAGGAGGAGGAGGAGGAAGATAAAGAGGAGAAAGAGGAGGAGGGGGAGGAGAAAGAGGAGGAGGTGGAGGAGGAGGAAGAGGAGGAGGAAGAGGAGGAGGGGGAGGAGGGGAAGAGGGGGAGGAGGAGGAAGAGGAGGAGGAGGAAGAGGAGGAAGATAAAGAGGAGAAAGAGGAGGAGGAGGAGGAGGAGGAGGAGGACGAGGAGGAGGAAGATAAAGAGGAGAAAGAGGAAGAGGAGGAGGAGGAAGAGGAGGAAGATAAAGAGGAGAAAGAGGAGGAGGGGGAGGAGAAAGAGGAGGAGGTGGAGGAGGAGGAAGAGGAGGAGGAAGAGGAGGAGGAGAAGGAGGTGGAGGAAGAGGAGGGGGAGGAGGAGGAAGAAGAGGAGGAAGAGGAGGAGGAGAAGGAGGTGGAGGAGGAGGAGGATAAAGAGGATAAAGAGGAGGAGGAGGAGGAGGAGGAGGAGGAGGAGGAGGAAGATAAAGAGGAGAAAGAGGAGGAGGAGAAAGAGGAGGAGGAGGAGGAAGAAGAGGAGGAAGAGGAGGAAGAGGAGGAGGAGAAGGAGGTGGAGGAGGAGGAGGATATTTTTGGTGCGTTTCTATTTTGTTCTGCTCTTCAGTTTCACTGGTTTTGAATCAGCCAATCAGGAGTCAGCTGCTGTGCTGTGATGCTGCTGACTCCTGATTGGCTCGGCTGCACAGTGAGAACTCAACCTGTCGCCGTGGCAACCAGCAGGAAAACAACCTGCAGTCAGCTGATCATGCCTGTGTGTGTGTGTGTGAGAGTGAGAGTGTGTGCGCGCGCTTGTTTGTGTATAGTTTTACTCTGTGATGTGTTTTTAATGGAGCAGATTCATCAGGCTGACACACACACTCACACACACACACACACACACACACACACACACACACACACTCAGTGATTCATCCTCCGCTGCTTCTTTTCTTTCTTTCCTGCTGAACTCTGTTGTGTTGCTGTTGTGTTGCTGTTGTGTTGCTGTGGTTGTCGAGCGGCGGCTCTCGCTGTTTGTGCAGCTGCAGTGGGACGGACGGACGGACGGACGGACGGACGGACGGACGGTGGCCTGCCAGGGTCATGTGATCCCTCGGCGTGAAGCCCAGGTGGATCAGAGGAGTGGAGGAATGTTCAGGTGGAGGAAATGAAACAATAACACACACCGCCCCCCCGCTGTGTGTGTGTGTGTGTGTGTGGGAGCTCCTGAAGAATGTCGGGGGGGGGACTTGAAACTTTTCTTTTTTTTCTTCCTGCTGTTTTCTGATCTGCCTCCTCCACTGCTCCTCCTCCACCTCCTCCTCTCCTCCACCTCCACTGCTCCTCCTCTACCTCCACTGCTCCTCCTCTACCTCCACTGCTCCTCCTCCACCTCCACTGCTCCTCCTCCACCTCCACTGCTCCTCCTCTCCTCCACCTCCACTGCTCCTCCTCTACCTCCACTGCTCCTCCTCTCCTCCACTGCTCCTCCTCCACCTCCACTGCTCCTCCTCTCCTCCACCTCCACTGCTCCTCCTCTACCTCCACTGCTCCTCCTCTCCTCCACTGCTCCTCCTCCACCTCCTCCTCTCCTCCACCTCCACTGCTCCTCCTCTCCTCCACTGCTCCTCCTCCACCTCCTCCTGTCTTTCCCTCCATCCTGTTCAACTTTGACCTCTTTAAAAGCAGCGACTGCTCTTCCTCCTCCACTGCTCCTCCTCTCCTCCACTGCTCCTCCTCCACCTCCACTGCTCCTCCTCTCCTCCACTGCTCCTCCTCCACCTCCTCCTCCTCCACCTCCACCTCCACCTCCCTCTCCTCCTCCACTGCCCTCCTCCTCCTCCACTGCCCTCCTCCACCTCCACTGCCCTCCTCCTCCACTGCCCTCCTCTCCTCCTCTCCTCCACTGCCCTCCTCTACCTCCACTGCTCCTCCTCTCCTCCACTGCTCCTCCTCCTCCTCCACTGCTCCTCCTCCACCTCCACTGCTCCTCCTCTCCTCCACTGCTCCTCCTCTCCTCCTCTCCTCCACTGCTCCTCCTCTACCTCCACTGCTCCTCCTCCACCTCCTCCTCTCCTCCACTGCTCCTCCTCTCCTCCACTGCTCCTCCTCCACCTCCTCCTCTCCTCCACTGTTCCTCCTCCACCTCCACTGCTCCTCCTCTCCTCCACTGCTCCTCCTCCACTGCTCCTCCTCTCCTCCACTGCTCCTCCTCCACCTCCACTGCTCCTCCTCTCCTCCACTGCTCCTCCTCCACCTCCACTGCTCCTCCTCCACCTCCACTGCTCCTCATCCTCCTCCACTGCTCCTCCTCCTCCACTGCTCCTCCTCCACCTCCACTGCTCCTCCTCCTCCTCCACTGCTCCTCCTCCTCCACTGCTCCTCCTCCTCCTCCTCCACTGCTCCTCCTCCTCCACTGCTCCTCCTCCACCTCCACTGCTCCTCCTCCACCTCCACTGCTCCTCCTCCTCCACTGCTCCTCCTCCTCCACTGCTCCTCCTCCACCTCCACTGCTCCTCCTCCTCCTCCACTGCTCCTCCTCCTCCTCCTCCACTGCTCCTCCTCCTCCACTGCTCCTCATCCACCTCCACTGCTCCTCCTCCACCTCCACTGCTCCTCCTCCTCCTCCTCCACTGCTCCTCCTCCTCCCTCTGTCTCTCTCTGTGTGTGTGTGAGTGGTGCCGCAGTGTCTCTGCCCACCTGTAGGGGGCGGCGCTGCCCCAGGACAGGTAGTCGTTGGGCCGGGGGGCGGGCCTTGGCACGATGGGCTGCTCCACCGCCGTCACGTCGTAGGACTTGAGCAGCGAGGCGTTCTTACTGGCCAGCAGGGCGCGCTCATTCCTCCGGAACTTGGCCCGCCGGTTCTGGAACCACACCTGCGGGGGGGCGGGGGGAAGGAAGGGGAGGAGGGGGAGGGACTTCCTGTCAGGTGACAGAGTATGGAACCCCACAACAACAACAACTGGAAATAATCGATGTTTTCTTGCGTTTGAGTGGATTGAAACTCTGATTGGTCAGACTGCTTGGCTCCGCCCCCACCTGACTGTCTGGCTGGAATTTGCTGCTGTGAAACATGCGCCTTTCTCAGCGGCGCACCCTGCAGGTCACTGAGTGTACGTGCAGCCAAGACTCAGCTGTAAGCCTCACTGGCTGATACTGAGAGTCCACCGGCCAATCAGGTGGCTCCGTTCAACCTCCTCCTCCTCCACATTCTGCCCAGCTAGTGGTGGCGCCCCCTGCTGGCTGAGCTGGCAGTGTAGCCCCTCCCCTCCGCACACAGTCACGGCTCAGGAATGAAGCAGCGTCTCTTCCATCAAAGCCGTTTCTGTTCTCTGTTGCTGCCGCCGCTGCATTCATCACACATGTGGCTCGGCCGCAGCAACACAACACAATGCAACACTGCGCAGCACTGCACAACATGGACAACACAACACCGCAGCGCAGCGCAGCGCAGCGCACAGGCCACTCGGCGCCGCCTGGAAAACAAAACTTCTCTGCAGCTGCAGATGAAACTCATTCCCTCTGAAACCACACTGGCTCAGCAGCCAATCACTGGCAGGCAGGCAGGGAGACAGGCAGGCAGGGAGACAGGCAGGCAGGCAGGCAGGGAGGCAGGGAGACAGGCAGGCAGGCAGACAGACAGGCAGGAAGACAGACAGGCAGGCGAGACAGGCAGGGACAGGCAGGCAGGGAGACAGGCAGGCAGGGAGACAGGCAGGCAGGCAGACAGGCAGACAGGCAGGCAGGCAGGGAGACAGGCAGACAGACAGGCAGGGAGACAGACAGACAGGCAGGGAGACAGGGAGACAGGCAGACAGACAGGCAGGGAGACAGGGAGACAGGGAGACAGACAGGCAGGCAGACAGGCAGCGAGACAGACAGGGAGACAGGGAGACAGGGAGACAGACAGGCAGGCAGGCAGGAAGACAGACAGACAGGCAGGCAGGGAGACAGACAGACAGGCAGGGAGACAGGGAGACAGGGAGACAGACAGGCAGGCAGACAGGCAGGGAGACAGGCAGGCAGACAGGCAGGGAGACAGGCAGACAGGCAGGGAGACACACAGACAGGCAGGCAGGCAGGAAGACAGGCAGGCAGACAGACAGGCAGGGAGACAGGCAGAAGCCATCTCAAACCTCCCACCAGGTGTCCTCACAGCTAAAACTCGGCAATGCACCACAGCCAATCAGCAGGAGAGGAAAAACAATTTGGAAAAAAATGTAAAAAATAAAAACACGGTGGAGAAGAAAGTTTCACATGAATGATTTCTGTTGTGCGAAATGATTTCAGTCAACACACAAAACCATTAAATCCACATTTTGGTGCCGTTAATTGGTGTGTATACGTGTGTGTGTGTGTGTGTGTGTGTGTGTGTGTGTGTGTGTCTCGTCATGTGTGCAGCACATTGCGGCGCTGGCGTGTGAACGCGGCCAGGAAATGAGGCCGTCATTACCGCCACTTTAGTCCGCAACCTTCGGGGAGTTCCTCAAACTGCCTGCAGACCGCCGGGGCCGACCCCCCCCAGCCCCACCACTTAGCCCCTCCCCCCGGTCACATGACCACCGCCGCCGCCGCCACTAAATGCTAACAACACCGCTGCTGAGAAGATGGAAATCTTATCAGCTGGCTGCTGCTGCGGAGGCTAAATGTGTTAGCGCCGTGTGGGGAGGGGCCAGGGGGGCTGACGGCCCCTAAATGGGCTAATTAGCCGCCCCTGTTAGCAGCTGTTAGCGGCGGCGGCGGCGGCTAACAGCTGCGTCCCAACGCTCCATTTATGGACTAATGAGTCCCGTCCGTGTCGCAGCTGATCTGAGTGATTCCATCAGAGACTCCAGCTCCAGCCTGAGCTGCAGTGCAGCAGCGGAACCACTGCAGCAGGGGAACCACTGCAGCAGCGGAACCACTGCAGGCCAGGGGAACCACTGCAGCAGCTCCAGCCTGAGCTGCAGGGGAACCACTGCAGGCCAGGGGAACCACTGCAGGCCAGGGGAACCACTGCAGCAGCTCCAGCCTGAGCTGCAGGGGAACCACTGCAGGCCAGGGGAACCACTGCAGGCCAGGGGAACCACTGCAGCAGGGGAACCACTGCAGCAGCGGAACCACTGCAGGCCAGGGGAACCACTGCAGCAGCTCCAGCCTGAGCTGCAGGGGAACCACTGCAGGCCAGGGGAACCACTGCAGGCCAGGGGAACCACTGCAGCAGCTCCAGCCTGAGCTGCAGGGGAACCACTGCAGGCCAGGGGAACCACTGCAGGCCAGGGGAACCACTGCAGCAGGGGAACCACTGCAGCAGCGAACCACTGCAGGCCAGGGGAACCACTGCAGCAGCTCCAGCCTGAGCTGCAGGGGAACCACTGCAGGCCAGGGGAACCACTGCAGCAGGGGAACCACTGCAGCAGGGGAACCACTGCAGCAGGGAAACCACTGCAGCAGCTCCAGTGGAGGACAGCGAGGAGGGCGGAGGGATCCCATCCACCGTCGCTGCTGCTGCTCCACCACCCTCAGCTTTGCTAGCAGCAGATGGATGGAGCGTTTTAGAGAGCCACCAGTTTGTAGTTTGCTCATGCCTGGGGTTAGGGCTACATAGAACCACACAGAACCACATAGAACCATCCAAAAACCACCCCAAGACTACCTAGAACCACTTGGAACCACCCCAGAACCACCTAGAACCACCTAGAACAACTTAGAACCAACCAGAACCACTAACAACCACCCAAAACCACCCAGAACCACCTAGAACCAGCCCTGGACCATCTAGCCCAGGGGTGGGCGACTGTTTGACAGGTGGGGCCACAATGGGTTGTAAAACGTACTAGGAGGGCTGGAGCAGCAGCATGTCTGGTCTAGAACCACCCCAGGACCACAGCAAAACCACCCCAGAACTACCTAGAACCACTAGCATTAGCCTCTAGCAGTTAGCTGCTAGTGGCTAGTGCTAATGCACACTCACTCAGCAACACAACATGTTTTTTTTGCCCATTTCTGACAGTTTTTCTGTCTACAAAAGTTCCTGAACAGAAGAGCGACACCAACAGGACACTCTGTCACATGACACTCCCGCTGGATTGTGGCTTGGCGGACTGTGTGCGCTTGTGTCCCGGAAAATCCAGATGTTAGCATTTAAAGAAAGAGCCACCAACTCTCTGCGGTTCAGAATCTCTCAGAACTTCACCAGCAGATGTGGTTTTGTCTCGCTATAAACAGGGGGCGGGGCTTGCGGGAGGGGGCGGGACTTGTCGGTACCTGGACTCGGGCCTCGGTCAGGTTGACGCGGCGGGCCAGGTCCTCCCTGACGAAGGCGTCGGGGTAGTGCGTCCGCTCAAAGACTCGCTCCAGAGCCTGCAGCTGGCTGCTGTTGAAGGTGGTCCGGTTCCTGCGCTGCTTCCTCTTCTTCTTCTCCTCCGTGTTCATCTGCTCATCTGGGGGAGGAGGAGGAGGAGGAGGAGGAACAGAGAGAGTTGGTGGGTGGAGGGAGAGGAGGGAGGAGGAGGAGGTGGAGGAGGAGTAAAGTGAGAAGGTCTGAAGGTCTGAAGGTCTCTGATCTTCCTCTGACTGCACCAAGCATTCCAGCTCGCCAGGTCGACTGTCGACTGAAACCAGTTGAGAGTGTGGACCAGGTCTGAACCGGACCAGGTCTGACCTGAACCAGGTCTGAACCGGACCAGGTCTGACCTGAACCAGGTCTGACCTGAACCAGGTCTGAACCGGACTAGGTCTGAACCGAACCAGGTCTGAACCGGACTAGGTTTGAACCGAACCAGGTCTGAACTGAATCAGGTCTGAACCGGACCAGGTCTGAACTGAACCAGGTCTGAACTGGACCAGGTCTGAACTGAACCAGGTCTGAACCAGTTTCAACAGTCAACAAGGCGGAAAAACTACAAAACCCAAACTGAGAGAGGAGAGGAGTTGGTGTGAGCTGGAAAACTACCAGCCGCCTGTCTGCCTGCTGACTGACTGACTCACTGACTGACTCACTGACTGACTCACTCACTCACTCACTCACTCACTGACACATAAACACACAAACAAACAAAGAAAGTGGGCGGGGCTCCACCTGCACGCGCTCAGTGCAAACGCTGCTGCGGCTCCGACTGCAGAACCACATAACAGCACTTTCTCTCTCACACACACACACACACACACACACACACACACACACACACACACAGTGTGATTTTCTCTGCAGCCAGTTTGCTGCAAAACAAAGAAAATCTGTTTTTTTTACAGTGTTGATTTAATTTAATTCTCAATAATTAATTTGTCGTCACAAAAGAAACTCAACTTTTTTTTTCCATTTTATTCTTTAATATTTCCTTCTGAACTTCCAGCCCAGTGTTTTAATCTCGTCAGCAGTTTTTTTTTCTCTCTTCTGTTTGTTAAATTCAGAGCAGCAGGAAAATGTTATTTAGAATTTAAAATGTATTGAAACTGAGCCGTCGTCGGTGATTGGCTGAAATATTCAGCGGCGTCAACTCTGATTACCGCAGAAATTTTTTTTTTTCATATTTCAGGGTGGATGAAAAAAATGAAGCATATTTATAATAAAGAAAGAATAAAAGTTTTTTTTTTTTAAGTTTTATTTCATTCAATTAATTTTGAACTATGGCGGAATTTCTTTTAAAATCCACTGCTGAGCATTTTTAAATTTAAAATCTATGAAAGAAATATTTTAGTTTTAATTTTCACCTTCAGTGAGATTTGAATTGGAAAAATAATAAACCGTGGAGTTTGGTTAAAAACAATAAAAATATCAAATTTTACCCCAAACTGACGACTCAAATGAATCAAAATGTTCAGATGACGCGAAAAAAAAACCAAAACAAACTGAAAATAAATTACGAAATTTGCAATTATGTTTTTTTTTTTCACAGATAGAAAGTGAAAATCCATAAAATACTTTTATTCATTTCATTTTCTAAGATTTTAATTTTTTCCGGCGCGCTTTCAATTCAGAGGGCCAATTTATTTTCAGAGCACACACACACACACACACACACACACACACACACACACACACACACGGTGAGTGTGTGTTAACACTTTCCCTGTTTGTTTTGTCGTCTCATTAGAACCTCTGACCGCTGAGACCTCAGCCAATCAGCAGGCGGCGGCTCTGAGCGAGTCATGTGACCAGTGGCTTTAATGAAGGCAGCCAATCAGCAGCAACTCGTTGCTTCACACCTTGTTGTTGTTGTTGTTGTTGTTTCTTCTTGTGTTTTTCTTTCAGTTAGTTTGTCTTTGTGCTGCGTCTGAGAGCCAATCAGGAAGCAGCGTCACACTCTGTTGACCTTTTCATTGGTTAAGAGGAACAAGAGAGTTTGTGGACGGACGGACGGACGGACGGACGGAACGCTCTGAGGATTTTGCAGCCGCACAATCTGTTTGACCTTTGACCTTCCGTGAGGACCAACTCACTCCACACAGTGTCACTGAGGAGGAGGAGCAGCAGGAGGTGGAGGAGGTGTTCTCTATCTGCTCTATTTCTTTGCTCTTGCATGCGTTTCCTCGTGTTGAAAGATGAAAGGAAATTGAAAATGAAAGGAAATGAAAAGAATTATTTTGAACTCATTGAATTCATCCTGCACATTTAAAACAAACTGATTTATTTTGCCTCTCTGACTTAATGCTGTTGACCCTCGGCGGGGGTCCCGACCCCAGGGTTGAGCCCCAGCAGATTAGAACGACTAAAATAACAAGAAAAACATTTATTTAACTTTCTTTAAAAATAAAAAAATAAAAAACTCCATTCAGGTCTTTTTTCATTTTCATTTTTTCCACTTTTTAAAATTTATTTTGCTGCTAATTTTCAGAGTCACATTTTTCTGTGACTCTTTGCACCAATTAGGCAAAGCTATCTATCTATTTATCTATCTATCTATCTATATCTATATACACATATAAATTATTTTTTGTAAATTACCAGGGCAGTAAATTGTCCGAGCTGCGGCCGCTGTTTCCGGGTTTTCACACTTTTAATAGAATCCGCTGATAAAGCGGCGCTGATCAAAGGAGCGCGCGGCCTTTTAATGCTCTATTTTTTATTTTTTTATTTAAAAAAAATAATTTGCGACGCGCGCGATGTTCCACAGCTGTCTGGGTTTAAATGATTAATAACTCAACCATTTTAAAGCGAATTGTTTGTGCAGAGATTTAGAAAAACGACGCGCAGACAATTATATGTGTGTGTGTGTGTGTGTGTGTGTGCACACACACACACACACACACACACACACACACACACAAGTGAAGATATGAATTAAAACAGGCTGAAGGAGATTTTGAAACGATCTCCTCGTGCGAAGCCAAATTTAATTTGAATTCATTCACTACTGAGTTTTCCTCAGGCGGACTGAACGACTTAAAGGTGGCAAAGCCACCTTCATCATCATCATCATCATCATCATCATTGCGGGACTCTTTACAACCATTTTTCTGTCTTTAATCTTCAAAAAAAAAAAAACATTTTTTTTTTTAAATTTTATTATTATTATTCTGCGATGCTTTGAAATATTTATTTTTTCTAAAAAGGTTTTTGATTTCTGGAGCCTTTTGATTCCCTCCATCCTTTTCATCCCGCTGCTGATTTATGGTCATTGTGATGCTGATTTATTTAGCCCCCCTCTCTTCCTCGTAACCGCGCACGGCCACTTCCCGGCAGGAGTCGCGTGGGGTTTTTTCTCCTATTTTTTTTTCCCAGAGAGAAAAAAAAGGAAAAATCAACAAGTGGAGTCGTTAAAAGTGAGAAGTTTCTTCCCGCCGAGCAACTTTATGGAGCCGCAGCGGCGGTAAATCATCTTCATCTTCTTCATCTTCTTCATCTTCATCATTATCATTATTATCATTATTATTATTATCATTATTATTATTATTATTATTATTATTATTATTATCATTAGATGCGAATTGAATCACGTCACTGGGTGTGTGTCTCGTGCCCGGGAGTTGAACGAGGTGATTTACGGCACGTGGGGGGGTTTGAACCGATCGACCAATGGCAGCAGCGCAGCTGACCGACATCACAGTGCTAATGGAGAATTAATGGCTGTTTGGTGGAGGGGGGGTGACAGCAGGGGTGATGCACGAGGCCAAAATCACTCACTCACGATTCACACACACACACACACACACACACGCCGGCTGAGTGGAAGCCAAAACAACACAACACACACACACACACACACACACACACACACACACACACTGCAGTGCTAAAAACAATAAACAAACAACAAAAACTTTTTTCTTGCGGTTTTTTTTTCGATTTTTCTCTCTCTCGGTTTTCCTCTCTCTCTCTCTCTCTCTCTCTCTCTCTCTCTCTCTCTCTCTCTCTCTCTCTCTCCCCCCCCCTCTCCCTATCCGGTCCGGTTCGGTCCGGTTCAGTCGGGACTTACTCTCCTGCTGGGTGGTGTCGCTGCCGCTGGTCAGCCCCGGGGACTCCAGCAGGCTCCTGCCCGCCTCCCCGACGCCCTCCTCGGCTCCGCCGCCGCCGCCTCCGCCGCCGCCGCCGCCCACCATGTCTCCGGCCTCCTCCAGGTCCAGCAGGTGGCTCACCGAGAAGTTCTTCTTGGCCTGCAGGTTCTGCAGGTTCTCCAGGCTCGACGTCATCGGGCTCTCCAGCCGGCCCGCCAGCGACGCGCTCTGCCGCTCCAGGACGTGCGCGTAGCCAGAAGTCATGGCGCGGAGGAGGAGGAGGAGGAGGAGGAGGAGGAGAACCGCAGCGGCTCCACACGGACCAGCAGCCGGACGGAAGTGTCGGTTCGTCTGTCAGGTCACATCCAGCAGCTGCGACGGCGAAAAAAATAAAGTTGCGCAAAAAAAAAAAAAAAAAAGTTTCCAGCGGCGCAAAAGACAGAAAGTCTCCTACAGCAAATCCATCCAGCGAAGAAGAAGGAGGAGGAGGAGGAGGAGAAGGAGAAGGAGAAGGAGAAGGAGAAGTGGTAGTAGAAGGAGAAGGAGAACCGGCGGCTCGCAGAGCTGAAGGAGCAGCAGCAGAAGTTTCTCCTCCAACTCTGGTCGAAGCTCTTCTGAGCAGAAGAACCTCCTCAGCTGCTGCTGAAGACGCCCAGAGAGAGAGGGGGGGGGGGGGGGAGAGGGACAGAGAGAGAGAGGAGGGGAGAGAGGGAGAGAGAGAGAAGCAGAGAGAGAGGGGGGGGAGAGAGAGAGAGAGAGAGGGAGGGAGAGAGAGGAGGGAGAGAGAGAGAGAGAGAGAGAGAGGGAGAGAGAGGACAGAGAGAGAGAGAGAGAGGGGGGGCAGAGAGAGGCACAGGGAGAGAGAGCGAGAGAGAGAGAGAGAGGGAGGGGGGGAGAGGGAGAGAGAGAGCTCCAGTCAGAGTGAGAGAGGCTGCGCGTCACTCTCTCTCCCCCTCTCGCTCTAATTACGTGGCAGCTCCGTCACGCTGAGAGCGCAAACATCCCGCGCACAGCAGCCTCACCACCAGCTGACTGCATGGGACGGAGCCCCTGCAACCCGGAAGTGGCCGAACGTGTCCGCTCCTCCGGTCCGTCACGTCATCAGCTGACGTCACTTCCGGGTCAGTTGGACATTCTCAACTTTTGCCTGTGCTGTGTCTCAGTTCAGGCTCTGCATCCCGGAAGTAAGCATTTTGAAAGGAAGTTGCGTCCTAGCACTGCGTGGAGGCTCCTCCCAATTCCCAATAGTCAGAAAGACGCTCCAAATGCCCCCTACTGTTAGCACCAAGGCTACACCGCTACTATCCTTCACCTCCGTCTGTATCCCAGGATGCTTTGCCTGCTGCTGCAAAGCATCCTGGGATCCTGGGAAGTCGGCTGAAATTAGCGCCATCTACTGGCAAAGACACCACGTATAAATTTAAGTATTGAAATTTCACGTCAAATATCCAGTTTTTAACGTTGGGTTTTACTTGTCGTTAGATGGTGAACCAATGGTTAGCTTGATGCTATGAAAACGTCACTTCCGGGGTTGGCCAGCAGGAGGGAACGGCGGTGACGCAACCAGGAAATACGCCGAAGGCTAGACCGTCCCGTGGTTACCGGGGAGGCGGGGTTTGGGTCGGTCCTTCTGGGCCGGGTCCTCGAAGAACGCTTCCTTCAAACGGAGGACACTTCCCTCGAAGGATGCAGACCCTGGATTGAGACACAGCACTGGTGTGAAAGTCAAGCGACCATCAGCAGAAGAGGAAGAAGAAGAAGAAGAGGAAGAAGATGATGATGATGATGATGATGATGATGATGATGATGATGCCCCCATGGAGGCGCTGCGTCCTGATTGGATGAATGGTTCCAATAGTGGAGGAGCCACAGTTTGTGGTTCAGGAGGGAACCAATCACAACGGGCGACGGTGCTCAGGGAGGTGCGGCGCCCCCTGCAGCGGCGGAGTGGAACCACCAGCTGGGGCTGTTGACTGGATTTGCAATGCGGCGGTGGTGAAACGTGAGGCATGAGGACCATGGACTAACCCATGGAGACTGTCTACTGGTCTCCAGTTGGTCCTTTTCATGTCAGTCACTTCCTCTTGGTCCAGTCTGTCTGTCACTTCCTGTCCGTCACTTCCTCTTGGTCCGTTCCTGTTGGTTACTAGTTTGCCACTTCCTGTTGGTCAATTTCTCTCGGTCACTTCCTGTCCGTGACTTCCTGTTGGTCGTTTTCCAGTCAGCCACCACCTGGTGGTCAATTCCTGTCAGTCACTTCCTGTCGGTTACTTCCTGTCTGTGTTTGAATGGAGTAAAAAACGACTCTCAGAGTCATGATGAGTAATAATAACAGTGATTTAGTTCCATCAGGGTCCGTCGGCCTGTAGGTGTGTGTGTGTGTGTGTGTGTGTGTGTGTGTGTGTGTGTGTGTGTGTGTGTGTGTGTGCTGAGATGGCAGCGGTCCGAGCTGCCACAGACGTCCTGGAGCTTCCAGCCCCCTGATCTGGGAAAAGAACACTTGATGCCATCAAAGAGACGACGATTGAATCCAGATGTTCCTCACTGCTGGTTCTTTCCATGGATTTAATGAAGGGGGGCGGGGAGGGGGGCAGGAGGGGAAAGGGGGAGGGGGCCGGGGAGAGGCAGAGGGGGAGGAGAAGCTTTTTCATCATTAGTTTCCCTCCAGATTCTCCTCCTGCCAGGCCTAAGGAGGAGGAGGAGGAGGAGGAGGAGGGAGCTCCAGAGCTTCACCTCTCCCTCCATTCTCACTCCTCCTCCTCCTCCTCCTCCTCCTCCTCCTCCTCCTCTCTACTCTTTGCTGGGAGCTCCAGTGAAGTGTGTTTGTCTGCAGTCAGTGGAAACATCCAAACATCTCCAGTCTTCTTCTTCTTCTTCTTCTCCTTCTTCTTTGAAGGTTCCATCCACCCGTTTCCCACCCAGTGCTCCCAGTAAGCCTCTCCCAGGTTGGTGGCTCCGCCCCCATCCAGGTGTTGGCTCCACCCCCTGGCTCCACCCTAGCAGCCAGGTCCTCCTGTTCATCTGCAGACGTCCTCATCTTCTCCCAGAACCCAGAGGGGCGTAAATCCTGGCCCGGCCTGGCCCACCAGGGGGGCGGGGGGGGGTTTGCTGGCCACGGGTTTGAAACCGGAGCGCCGCCGCGTTGCCGCACTGTAAGTCACGTCAGGGAAGTTCTGAGAGGACGGGATAACAAGCCTCAGCCAGCAGGGGGGGCCCAGGGGGGCATCAGGAACCTGCTGAGACCCTCAGGCAACTGGGACCAGTAAAGACCAGATGAGACCAATAAAGACTCTCGGAGACCACCAGGGACCAGTGGGGACCAGTGGAGACCAGTGGAGACCAGTGAGGACCAGTGGGGACCAGTGGAGACCAGTGGAGACCAGTAGAGACCAATAAAGACTCTCGGAGACCACCAGGGACCAGTGAGGACCAGTGGGGACCAGTGAGGACCAGTGGAGACCACCAGGGACCAGTGAGGACCAGTGGAGACCAGTGAGGACCAGTGGAGACCAGTGGAGACCAGTGGAGACCAGTGAGGACCAGTGGAGACCAGTGGAGACCAGTGGAGACCAGTGGGGAGACCAGTGGAGACCAGTGGAGACCAGTGGGGACCAGTGGGACCAGTGGGGACCAGTGAGGACCAGTGGAGACCAGTGAGGACCAGTGAGGACCAGTGAGAGACCACCAGTGGAGACCAGTGGAGACCAGTGGAGACCAGTGAGGACCAGTGAGGACCAGTGGAGACCAGTGGAGACCAGTAGGCTTCGACAGATGCTGGCAGCAGCAGCAGTTTGCCCTCTGTTTGCTGCCTCCTGCTCATAAAACTGGGGCTCTGCTCGACCCTCAGAGAGAGAGAGGAAGGAGAGACCGGAGGGGGCGGAGCCAATACCTGGAGGGGGGTGGTGGGGGGGGGGGTGGTCACCAACCTGAGGGAGGTGGTGGTGCCCTTTGTGATGTCACAGGAGTGAGTGTTTGAAAGGTTTTGAAAAGTGCAGCAGCAGCAGAAGAAGAAGAGGAGCAGGAAGAGGAGGAGGTGAGGAGGTGGAGAAGCAGGAGGAGCTCCTCAACAACACTTCACGGTGTTGTTTGTTGTTTGTTGTTGCAGCAGCTAAACAGTTTGTCTCGTCTCTCACTGCTGTTTATTTTCCTGCTCGCTGCTTCGAGACGATGCAGTGATGCAGTGATGCAGTGATGCAGTGATTTCACGATTCTGCCGCAACCGCAGCTGCTGATGACCACCAGGGGCCCTCGGTGGCACCTTAGTTTTCCCTAGCGGCCCCCCTAGCGGCCCCTGGTAGCACCTAGTGGCCCCCAGCGGCCCCCTGCTGGTGACTGGCGTTGGTTTCTAGCAGTCAAACCACAACATTTTCTGCCTTCGTGGTGTTTTTGTGAGTCGGTGGATGTCGTTAATATTCATGCGGCTGCAGGTATTTCCCTCACGTCATGTGATCACCTCGGCCGCTGTCCGCTCTCATTTCCCTGACTGGCCGTGAGGGGCCCCGGCGGCGCCCCCTGATGCCCCCCAGCCCCGGCGGCGCCCCCCGGCTTCCTGTTTGGGGACCAACATGTCGCGGCCTGATTGCAGCGTCTGTCTGACGGCCGACCGCTCGGAACCACTGGAGGCTCCCAGTCTGGACGCTCCGGGTCCACTGGCTCCCACTGGCTCCCACTGGCCCCCACTGGCCCCCACTGGCTCCCAGTCTGGACGCTCCGGGTCCACTGGCCCCCACTGGCCCCCACTGGCTCCCACTGGCTCCCAGTCCTGGGCCATGAACTGGGAAAATCTCCAAACCAGTCGCACACCAGACTGGTTCTACTTTTACATCAACAGCGGTTTTCATGTAATAATCCTGAGGTGAAGACAGAGATAAATATAAATAAATAAATAAATAAATAAATAAATAAATCTAAAACAAGATGCTGGTTTTCTCGAAATTATGATAGAAATATGTAATTAACCTATTGAGAACAAATATTGACCAGCCAGTAATAATGATATTTCTCATCCATAGCTCTTCCTCTCCTCAATCAGACAATATTATTATTTTATGATTATTATTATGTCAATATTATTTTGCAGCGTTAGGCTGAGGAGGAGGAGGCTGCTGTTGAAGCACTCACAGTAAATCCACGACTTCAATCGATCGTTTATTTGATCAGTTTTTCACCACGGGATCAATAGAGATTTTTTTCCCCTTTAATTATTTTAGATTATATTTTGAAAATCTTTCGTTAGTCGCATAAAACAATAAAAACGGAAACTGAAAAAATACTTTTGAAAAATGAGATTTCAGACTTTATTTTTTTTCTCTTCCTTTCAACATCGGAGGCTGATGATTGAAGTCGTTGATCTGTTAATAAGATGACCTACATTATTATTATTATTATTATTATTATTATTATTATTATTATTATTATTAGATGATTTTTCCAGCCTTCCATCCTGCAGATATTTTATTTCATTTTTTTTCCTTCGATTTTTCATGTTTCTCATCGTCACATTTTCTTCCTCTCGTGATTCGTTGCGCGAGCTTCGGAAGGCCATATTAACGCGGCCCTAATGATATTTATGTGATATGAATATTACTGGCGCGCGCTCGTGTTCCTCACAGCCAATAAAGTGCGACGCTAATCCGCGCGATCGTCTCCTTCCCTCCAGATGTTTCCACGGAATTAACGGACACTTCTGATGACGGCCGGCCTCCGCTGTGCAGCTCGCGCGCGCGCGCACACACACACACACGCAGCCAATCTGCTACTGATTAAAGCGCCGCAAACTTTACAAACCGCCGCCATCATTAAAACCTTCAGTCACACAATTATTGGCTGCAGGTGGCGCTCATTATTAGCGAAAACATAATAATAACAACAATAATAACAACAATAATAATAATAATAATAATAATAATAATAATGATAATAATGATTTTAATTTTTTATCCAATTACATTTTGTTCTTACTAAATTTTTCCTCCGTCGATTTTGATTTTTTTTCTGCCACCGGTCGGAAAACAGTCGCTGTTTTTCTTTTTCAATTCGGCAACAAAACACAGTTTGTTTGATTTGATTTTGCTTTTTTTTTTTGAAGTGTTGGTAAAAGTGTCATTTTATTCTAACATGTCATCATAATAATCTTGCACTTGATGAAGATGCCTGGAACACCTGGAGGTCTTCTTTATGCGCTGGAGGGATCAGACCGACACGAGACTCGTCGTTAATTATCGATATTTAATTACAAACTGCATCACCGCGCGCGGAGGGATTTTTCCCTCGAAATTCAAACCAGCTGAAATGTTGTTGGGGTTTTTTTTTTCTCGCAGAGTGGCGCCGGGGGTCAGAGGTCAGCCGCGCGACCAGATGGCGGAGCGGGAAGTTAAAAAAAAAAAAAGAAACAGAAAAAGGATTTCTCGGGCTTTTTTTTTTTTTTTTTTTCTTCTCAGATTTCGGCGTCTTTCTGCCGCATCAATCACTGCACATTATTTCCATTTGAAAGCGAAGCTGCCGCCGCATCCTCGAACTTTAAAGGACCAATGGAATTGAACATCAAGAGGCCGCTCGTCATTTTAAAAATTACAACAGATTTTTTTTGTATCGTTTTCTCTTCAAAAATATCAATTTATTCTCATGCAAATCGACCAACAAGATGATTTTTAAAAAAAATATTTGTGTTTCACCGTCAATTCTGCATCAACGCTGTAATAAATAATAATAATAATAATCATAATAACAAATGTAAGTTTTTGTTCTTAGCTTCAATTTTTGTTGCTAACAAAAGAAGATTTTTCCTTTGTTGCCATCAAATTTTAACCTTTAAAAATTTGTGTTACTATTATTATTATCATTATTATTTCTTCAATCCAATAATGTTAAAGTTAATTATTCTACGGTTTCCACACTGAAGCATTGCTATTATTGTTATTATTATTTTTTTAGATTGATCAAAATTGAATCTTCAGTCAGCGCGAGCGTCAATGATGACGTCAGTCGTCAGCAGGGCTTCTTTTTCTTTCTTTTTAGTTTTTTCATGTTTTCGTGATGGGAAACATCAAGTTGAAAAGAATAAAATGCTGAAAATGTCTGGAAGCAAGAGCTGCTGTGAGCCAGCGGCGCCGCTGAACCGATTCACTGAGTCACTTTACAACTGGAGTGTGTGTGTGTGTTGGGGGAGGGGAGTCTCTCCCTCTCCCCCCACCCCACCCCCCCTCTAATTAAAAGCTGTTGTTTCTGCTGCAGCTTCAGACGATCCAGATGTGAGCAGAGCTGTAAAAGTCAAACAGTCGCAGCGCTTTAAAAAAGGAAACTTTACACAGTCAGTCTCTCTCTCACACACACACACACACACACACACACACACACACACACACACACACACACACACACACACACACACACACACACACACACACACACAGCTCCTGCTGCTAATAACTTGTGCACACAAACAGGAAATAAGTTCATTTTGACTTTATTGGAGTGAAAAAATATTGCAGTTGTACCTAAATAGAATCCACTGTAAAACTCTACCCCCCCAACACACACACACACACACACACACACACACACACACACACACACACACACACACACACACACACACACACACACACACACACACACACACACACACACACACACACACACACACACACCATATTGCACCTCAGCTGTTTTGTGCATAATTCCATGATTATTGATCCCAATGAGAAGCAACCACCAGGTGGTGCTTCAGTCACAAACACACAGCTTACCAGTATATAACATAACAGAATTACATATATAGGTACATATAATATATGCATGTATTTGTATTTGTATATTTATATACATACATATATATATATGTAAATATATATATATATATATATATATATATATATATATATATATATATATATATATACACATATACCTGAATATAAATATATACACATGTACATATACTGTATATACATACATACATACATACACACACACATATATAGATATACATGTGTCCATATAGGTTTATGATAGTGTTTCATCATCACTGAGTTTGCACCAGCAGTCAGGATAGAAAAAATAAATAATAACAATTTTCCACCCAAACACCAAAATTAATTCAGGGTCAGTGAGTCAGTGAGTCATTGAGTCACTGAATCAGTGAGTCAGTCAGTGAGTCAGTGAGTCAGTGAGTCAGTCAGTGAGTCAGTGAGTCAGTCAGTGAGTCACTGAGTCAGTGAGTCAGTCAGTGTTCCACTTCCTGTTCAGTCCCAACACCATTTTCCCGTCTTTCTCCTCCAGTTACTGGTGACTGCTCCACACTGCAGCCTCCTCCTCCTGCTGCTGCTGCTGCACCTCCTCCTTCTGATGTTGCACCTCCTCCACCTCCTCCTGCTGCAGCTCCTCCTCCTCCTCCTCCTCCTCCGGCTGCTGCTGCACCTCCTCCTTCTGATGTTGCACCTCCTCCACCTCCTCCTGCTGGTGCAGCTCCTCCCGACGCTCCCACCTTCTCGGCGTCCTCCCCGGCAGCAGGCGGCGCCACCTTCTGCTGCTGCTCCGCCTCCTGCTCCTCCCCCTCCTGCAGCTGCAGCTGCTGCATCAGCTGCTCCAGCTTGAGGGCCTTGCGCTGCTCGTTCTCCTGGATGATGGCGCACAGGTGCTCCGTCAGCTGCTCCTTCAGCTCCGTCTTGCGGTGCAGCTCCAGCTTGGCCGCCACGTACTCGGCCTCGGCCTTCTCGTAGCGCTTCCTGCTCCGCACACAGAGGCACAGCGGGGTCAGGGGTCATCGGCCGGCTGACTGGACAACACAACAGGGGGAGGAGCCTCGGCTGACGGCCGCTGGGCTGACGTCAGGGTTGAAGCTCCTCCGCTGAGCGGCAGCTTCACCTTCTCGCTGCAGGACGTCTGCGTCTCCAGCAGGAGCAACAGCAAGGGTCAAAGGTCAAAGCGGCCAGGACTCTGCTGCTGCTGCAGGACTGTGCGTCTGACTCGCAGGGAAGCAGGAAGAAATCAAAGGCGACGGTTTTGGATTTTTTTTGGCTGAAGGTTTAAAGCGGCAGGCAGTTCCTAGAAACCACCTGCAGGGGGCAGTGAAGAGCTCCGCTCCCTCCATCCACTGGGAGGAGGCTGTTTCACCGGCCAATCAGGCTGTTGGATTTTCACACGGCAGAGACGCCACGTGCCATCAGGAGCCAATCAGAACGCAGCGTGGTCCGGTGGGCCAGCAGCAGGGGGCGCTAGCAGGGGCCTGGGGGAGGGGCTTGGTTCCCCAGGTGAAGCTAGTGGAGCCACTGGATGACTGTTTATTGCTGACAAGCTGACATCCATCATGGACAGCGCCCCCCACCTCCTGCTAGTGCCAGGAGGAGCGCCCCCTGCAGGTCATTCCTGCCTACAGCAGGGCTGTGCGATTCCTCGATTTTTAAATCAGATTAAATCGTTACCAGATTTTTATTTTTATTTTTTACTGGTAACGACGTTAAACAGAGGAAGATGGAAAATTGATTTTCCTCTTTCAGGCTTCCGGGTTGGCGCCTCTTGGCTACCGTTTTTTTTATAGGCTAGGCTAATGTTCGCAGCATCGACTCCTCCCACTACCTGCTTTGCTTTGCGCCGCTCGCAAAGTCACATGACCGGGACTCCCGCCAATCAAATCGCAGTCTTTGCCGTTGGAAAATCTTGTCTCGTCCTATCGCGATATCATCGCAAACGCAGTTTATCCTTCAGCCCTGCTTGCAGTCAGCGAAAAAAATTTGAATTCTAATCTAATCCTAATTCTAGCCCCGCCCCCTCTCACCTGGAGGCGCAGTACTCCCAGCTGGCCTGCTCGATGCGGTCCCTCAGGATGCCGATGTCGCTGGACACCATGTCGTCCAGAGCCTGCAGCTCCTTCTGGATCCTCTGCAGCTTCACCGCTTCAGCCTGAGTCTGCTTGGACCTGCACGCAGGACGGACCGGGGGGGCGGGGGGGAGCGTCAGCACCCCGACACACACACACACACACACACAACGCACAAACACACACTCACTTCTCAGCAATGGTTTTGGCCAGCAGAGCTTTCTTGCGCTTGTTCTTCTCCTCCATCATCTTCTGCTCTTGCTGCAGAAGCTCCAGACGCGTCTTCTCCCTCCTGCAGGCCGCAGCAGACACAATGAACACAACACAACCCTCACACACCAACACACATCACGGCAACAGGGGCTGATGATGGTCTCTGCAGACCATCATCAGCTGGTCCAACCCCCCCCCAGCAGTGACCATGACACCAAGACATACTGACAGCTCGGCCTCTTGTCTGTCCAGCTCCTTCACGGCGGCGGGCCGGGGCTCCTCCAGTGCCGCCGGGGCCTGGAGCTTCACTGCGGGCTGCAGCTCAGCCGGAGCTGCCGGCGGCCCAGCGGGTCGAGGAGCCTCCAGCGGCGGCCTGGTGAGCTGCTGCTCCGGGGGGAGGCTGAGAGCAGCGGCCCCGGCCCCCGGGCTCCTCCCCGCGGCCATCTGGAGCGCCTTCTCCCGCTGGATCTGCTGCCGGCTCCGGCCGCCTGGAGCCGCTCTGCGGCCGCGGGTCGCCGGCGGAGGGTCTGGAGGAAGAGAGCCGGTGAGAAACAGCCTCGGCCGGCGAGAAACAGCCTCGGCCGGGGTGTGCGAGAGACTTCCGGTCCGCCGAGACTCACCTTTCTGCTGGATCCTCTGCAGCTCGGCGTCAGAGAAGCCCGCCCAGCCGCTCATCTTAGCGCTACACAACAGCTACACAACACACGCAACGCACAGACTTGCATGTAGGCACACGAGCCGCCGGCGGACTTTGACTGTTCGACTGTTTATTCCTCGAGCGGATCAATGAGCCTCGGCGGGCTCCGCCGCCGCCATCTTTGTTTGAGTGCCACGTCAAGGACCCCTGGAGGACCCGCAGCAGCGGGTGGAGCCCCAGATATGCCTGAGTAGAATGACAACCCCGGTCAAAAATGAAAGCCACAACGGGTTTGATTTAGCACTTAACCGCCAAACTACCTTTGTTGATTTGAATAGCGAATAAAAGCACGTGTTTATTTTTTTTTTTTTTTTATTTTATTTCATTCTAGGTTCTTTCTCGCCGTGGTGAGCCGCGAACCCATCCGAGCCGTTTCAACCGCTGACAAAAGTTGCACTCGTCTGTCAAGGCGCTGTTGATTGTGGTTGTATGGTTTAGATTATGTACGAAATTATGGTTTCACGGTGTCACAGTCGGTTTGCTGGGGCAGAAAACGTGTCCATTCACAGCTCGCAGTCCTCGCAGTGGCACTGAAAACTGCCGACGATTTCGGTCATTTTCAGTGTGAATGTCATGGTTGATGACATTCATGAGCCGATAAAGGTCGTGAACCGCGCTGATTGAGACGTCTGAGAGGAGGGCAGGAGGCAGCGGGGCCCAGATGTTTTGATTTACTCTCCATCCAGTTCCTCTTCTCCTCTGTCTTTCATAACACACGTCACACGGCGCCTCCGTCATGTGACCTCGACTCCAGTCCTTGTGGAAGGTTCTTCTCCAATCTCCACAGTCCAGAGGAGTGACCTCCAAAACACCCCCCAAACCCCCAACCCACATCTTTCTTGCATCTGGGGGGCAATTATGCAGGTTTAAAGGCTGAAGGCGTCCTGGTGGAGGCTGGAGGAGGTCGTGGTGGAGGCCAGATGGCAGCAGTGCAGGACGGGACGGCCTTGGATCCCCTGATTAGCCGGCGGGGCGCTGGGGGAGGAGCAGGGGGTGGGGCTGGGGGTCGCCCTGCGGAGGAACGGCGCTCGGGTCACAAGTTCAAGCGCTCTGTTGGTTTCTGACGTCCATCCAGAGGAACGTTCATCTCCTGAAGCTCCCAGTGCAGCAGCCTCACACACACACACACACACACACACACACACACACACTGGCGCCGACTCACAACCACACGGTGGAAACTTCTCCGTTTCGGAACCAACGCTATTATCACAGCAACACACTGGTGGTTGTGTCTGATCAGAGGTCACGACCCCAGAGGAGGACCAGGAGGAGGGAGGAGGTTTGAAAGTGAAGGAACTCTGAGCGGCCCTGCGTCTACTGCTGTGTGTGTGTGTGTGTGTGTGTGTGTGTGTGTGTGTTCACCGGATGATTTAATAACGCAGCCAGGGTTCAAGACCTTTGACCCCGACGCCCCCCCCCCCCCCCCTCCTCCTCATCCGCGGAGGCGCCGCTCAATCAAAAGAGGAAGTGCGGTGAAAAATAAACAGCCAATGAGAGGCGACGTGCTGGCGAGATCACACAGACCCTGATTAGAGGCTCCTGGTCGGTCGGCGCTGGAAGAGGAGGGGGAGGGGCTACAGGTCATGACCCCGCCCCCGCGATCAGCGACTTCTGGTCTCCACTCCTGCTCCATCAGCCACAGACACCTTCAGCCCTCTGTTTGCAACCTCCTGGTAAAACTGAAGCTGTCTTTTTTTTGCCTGGCAAGTCAACCAGAAGGAAAAACACCTGGTCCTGGATCAGCCAGTCAACGTCTGCGCCTTCCTTTCTCAGATGCTTCACTGGATTCAAATTTTGTGTCTTGAAGGGAGGAAGTGGGCGTGGCTTCCTTCTAATTGAAGGGAGGAAGTGGGCGTGGCTCCCTACTGATTGGGTGAGGGGGAGTGGGCGTCGCGTCCCTGCTGGTCGACTAGAAGTGGGCGTGGCTTTCCCCTCCAAATGAGATGAAGTGGGCGTGGCCTCCCCATTGGTTGACTGGGAGTGGGCGTGGTTTCCCCTCTGAATAAGAGGAGGTGGGCGTGTCTCTTGTTGTAATTGAATGGGTGGGCGTGGCTTCCTTCTAATTGAAGGGAGGAAGTGGGCGTGGCTCCCTACTGATTGGGTGAGGGGGAGTGGGCGTCGCGTCCCTGCTGGTTGACTAGAAGTGGGCGTGGCTTTCCCCTCCGAATGAGATGAAGTGGGCGTGGCTTTCCCCTCTGAATAAGAGGACGTGGGCGTGTCTTTTTTGTAATTGAGTGGGTGGGCGTGGCTCCCCCGCTGGTTGGCTGGGAGTGGGCGTGGCTCCCAACTGGTTGGCTGGGGTGGGCGTGGCTTCCCAGCTGGTTGCCTGGGAGGGCTGGTTCCCTGCTGGTTGACTAGAAGTGGGCGTGGCTTTCCCCTCTGAATAAGAGGACGTGGGCGTGTCTTTTTTGTAATTGAGTGGGTGGGCGTGGCTCCCCCGCTGGTTGGCTGGGAGTGGGCGTGGCTTCCCCGGCTGGTTGGCTGGGAGTGGGCGTGGCTTCCCCAGCTGGTTGCCTGGGAGTGGGCGTGGCTTCCCCAGCTGGTTGCCTGGGAGTGGGTGTGGCTTTCCCCTCTGAATAAGAGGAAGTGGGCGTGTCTTTTTTGTAATTGAGTGGGTGGGCGTGGCTCCCCCGGCTGGTTGCCTGGGAGTGGGCGTGGCTTCCCCGGCTGGTTGCCTGGGAGTGGGCGTGGCTTCCCGCTGAGTGAGAGTGAGCAGGAGGTTCCCGTCAGGAGGTTTCTCCTCCAGCTTCCAGGAACAAGGAGCGTCTGTGAGAGGAAGGAACGGCTCCAGCGCTCCCAGCGCCGCTCCCTCAGGATCCTGCAGGTGTTTCGCTGCTCGCCGCCGCTTCAAAGCAGGAACAACTTCACCATCTCAACACACAAACACGGTGCGAGGCAGAGGCAGTGAGGTCGACCCCAGAGGGCCGTCAGAGCTCTGAGCCCAGACACCTGCAGGCAACCCAGGACAACCAGGTTCTGTCTGCAGGTCTGACTGGCGGCCAGCCTGACCTGCAGCCGGATCTCCTCCACCTCCTCCTCCACCTCCTCCTGCGGGACGCAGGGAAGTCGGTCGACCTGTCAGGTGGTGCTGAGGTGAAGAGTAGAAGCCAGTGTCGCAGTGGAGACGCCACCGATCCAGACGGAGACATCATCCAGAGCAGAGAGCGTGGAGACCAAGACCGGAGACATCAAAGAGAAATCACACAAAAACAACAAAACACAACAAGCAACAAGTTTGCTTCTGCAGAAATGTGAAAGACCTCAAAGTTCTGCAGGAGTTCTGGAGATGAGGAGGTGGAACAAAAAGCTTTGTAGCGTTGGCTGAGTCTCCACTGGTTTGGATCAAACCCCCCCCCCCCCCGAGGCGGCCCGGTCCAGACCGAGACGAGACCCTTAAAAAGTGGCCCGCAGACTGAGACCAACCCGCTGAACACGAGAGAGGAGGAACCCTGAGAGCAGCCTGCAGACTCAGGGGAGAAGATGCAAAGTCCACGCAGAAAGGCCCCAGGCTGGGAATCGAACCAGCAACCTTCTGGCTGGGATCTACCTGTCAGGCCTTCACCGAGGGATTGTGATGGATTAGTTCCGCCTGCAGTGACCTGAAGGGGGAGCTCTACTTCCTCATGTCGCCGCAGGGAGGAGAACATTGTGTCTTCTCTCCTTCTTTAGGCTGTAACACGAGTTTCTCCTGAGATGAGACGCAAAAACCGAGACGACAAGAAAGACTGACGTCACCGCGCTCTGCACCCGGCCACCAGGGGGCAGGAGCCCGTCAGGGAGGCTCCTGTTTCACGTGAAGAAAAGAAGCCGGAGCTCGTGATTAAAGGCCAGAGCTGTGACCTCACCGCTGAGCGTTGTCAGCGTCAAACTGATTTTCTACTGGTCGGTCAAGACAGTCTGGCCCCGCCCCTCTCGGTGTTACGCCCCCTGGGGGCAGGAATGACACACTGCACCTTCAGACTGACGTCCAGCTGTACCTTCTACACCTCCTCCACCTCCACCTCCTCTTCCTCCTACACCTCCTCCACCTCCACCTTCTCCACCTCCACCTCTTCCTCCTACACCTCCTCCACCTCCACCTCCTCTCCTCCTCCACCTCCTCCACCTCCACCTCCTCCACCTCCTCCTCCTCCCCTCCACCTCCTCCTCTCCACCTCCTCCTCCTCCTCCTCCCTCCTCCCTACCTCCTCCTACCTCCTCCACCTCCACCCTCCTCTTCCTCCTCACCTCCTCCTCCTCCTCCCTCCTCCTCCTCCTCACCTCCTCCTCCACCTCCTCCACCTCCTCCACCTCCACCTCCTCCACCTCCACCTCCTCTTCCTCCTACACCTCCTCCACCTCCACCTCCTCCTCCTCCTCCACCTCCTCCACCTCCACCTCCTCTTCCTCCTCCTCCTCCACCTCCACCTCCTCTTCCTCCTACACCTCCTCCACCTCCTCCCTCCACCTCCTCCTCCTCCTCTTCCTCCACCTCCTCCACCTCCACCTCCTCTTCCTCCACCTCACCTCCTCCACCTCCCCTCCTCTTCCTCCTCCACCTCCTCCACCTCCACCTCCTCTTCCTCCCACACCCCTCCACCTCCACCTCCACCTCCTCCCTCCTACACCTCCTCCACCTCCACCTCCTCCTCCTCCTCACCTCCTCCACCTCCTCCTCCCTCCACCACCTCCTCCACCTCCACCTCCTCCTCCACACCTCCTCCACCTCCACCTCCTCCTCCTCCACCTCCTCCACCTCCCTCCTCCTCCTCCTCCTCCCACCTCCTCCTCCTCCTCCCTCCTCCCTCCTCACCTCCACCTCCACCTCCACCTCCTCTTCCTCCACCTCCTCACCTCCTCTTCCCTCCACCTCCACCTCCTCCCTCCCTCACCTCCTCCTCCTCCTTCCTCCTCCTCCTCCACCCACCTCCACCTCCTCTTCCTCCCACACTCCTCCACTCTCCACCTCCTCTCTCCTCCTACACCTCCTCCTCCCTCCTCTTCCTCCTCCCTCCACCTCCTCCACCTCCACCTCCTCTTCCCTCCTACACCTCCACCTCCACCTCCTCTTCCTCCTACACCTCCTCCACCTCCACCTCCTCTTCCTCCTCCACCTCCTCCACCTCCACCTCCTCTTCCTCCTACACCACCTCCTCAGCAGTCAAACAGTTCTCCCACCCTGGGCTAGCGGCTAGCGGCTAGCCTCATTAAAGGGCTGTCCACTAAGATGCCTCGTCAGAATTATTTTTAGCGGCGGCAGCGTTAAAACCCGGCCTCCTGCTGTTGTTTTATTCATCACTTTTGGCTCCGCCTCCTCGTGTTCCCACAGCGGAGCCACATCTGCTCCCCATCAGGCCCCAGGAATGTTAGCCTGTTAGCTCGTCCGCTGGCACCGCTACGCTAACACTGAGCCTCGCTACCCACCCCCCCACCCCACTCTACCCGGCTCTGGCTCTCTGGCCACGCCCCCCCATACCTGCGTCTTTCACAACAGCGATGGAAGAGAGAGAGAGAGAGAGAGAGAGAGACAGAGAGAGAGAGAGAGAGAGAGAGAGAGAGAGAGAGAGAGAGAGAGAGAGAGAGAGAGAGAGAGAGAGAGAGAGAGAGAGAGAGAGAGAGAGAGAGAGAGAGAGAGAGAGAGAGAGAGAGAGAGAGAGAGAGAGAGAGAGAGAGAGAGAGAGAGAGAGAGAGAGAGAGAGAGAGAGAGAGAGAGAGAGAGAGAGAGAGAGAGAGAGAGAGAGAGAGAGAGAGAGAGAGAGAGAGAGAGAGAGAGAGAGAGAGAGAGAGAGAGAGAGAGAGAGAGAGAGAGAGAGAGAGAGAGAGAGAGAGAGAGAGAGAGAGAGAGAGAGAGAGAGAGAGAGAGAGAGAGAGAGAGAGAGAGAGAGAGAGAGAGAGAGAGAGAGAGAGAGAGAGAGAGAGAGAGAGAGAGAGAGAGAGAGAGAGAGAGAGAGAGAGAGAGAGAGAGAGAGAGAGAGAGAGAGAGAGAGAGAGAGAGAGAGAGAGAGAGAGAGAGAGAGAGAGAGAGAGAGAGAGAGAGAGAGAGAGAGAGAGAGAGAGAGAGAGAGAGAGAGAGAGGCTCCTGATGCAGTAACGACTCTGTTGTTTCCAGAACAGAGACGCTGTGATAATCACTCTGATTTATTATTGCCCCCCCACACACACACACACACACACACACACACACACACTTCTGACCCCCCACACACTGACGGCCCCCCTCCCTCCTGCTGTTTTTATGTTCTTCATAAACAATGACATAAAACCCCAGTAGATTGGCTTAAAAATGAAAATCAAACTTTATTGCTCAGCACATTGCAAACATGAAGACTGCGTTGTTGTTGCCGCTGTTGTTATTGTCGTTGTTGTTAGTGTTGCTGTCATTGTTGTTGCCCCTGTTGTTCTTCTTCTTCTTGTCGTTGTTGCTCTTGCTGTTGTTGTTGTGTAGCTGTTGTGGAGAAGTCCAGCAGGTCAGACCTCCAGACCAGCAGACCTCCAGACCTGCAAGACCTCCAGACCTCCAGACCAGATGACCAGCAGACCTGCAAACCTGCAGACCTCCAGACCTCCAGACCTGCAGACCTCCAGACCTGCAAGACCTCCAGACCTCCAGACCAGCAAGACCAGCAGAACTCCAGACCTCCTGACCTGCAGACCTGCAAGACCTCCTGACCTGCAGACCTCCAGACCAGCAGACCTCCAGACCAGCAGACCTCCAGACCTCCAGACCAGATGACCAGCAGACCTGCAAACCTGCAGACCTCCAGACCTCCAGACCTGCAGACCCCCAGACCTCCAAACCTGCAAGACCAGCAGAACTCCAGACCTCCTGACCTGCAGACCTGCAGACCTCCAGACCTGCAGACCTCCAGACCAGCAGACCTGCAGACCTCCAGACCTGCAGAACTGCAAGACCTCCAGACCTGCAGACCTCCAGACCAGCACACCAGCTGACCTCCAGACCAGCAGACCTGCAGACCTCCAGACCTGCAAGACCTCCAGACCTGTAGACCTGCTGCTCCTCAGGTCTCCAGTCTGGATGCCGGTGGAGGCTGAAGCTCCCAGAACCACAACCACAGACTGATGATCCTCCAGGTCCTAAACTCCAGGTCCTAAATATCCATAATGAGCCACAATATTTGACTGTAATTTCCCCCTAAAAATCTGAAATGATCATTTTTAGCATAAAACATCCACAAATGTTCTGGAAAACGTTTCCCACGTTGTCTTCTTCTGACTTTCCAAAACAAATTTTTTTTTCTCTGTTATTTCCCAACAACAGTTTATCCAGTTTGTTTTTTTCTACTTTCCACCGAAGTCCTCGCCGCCGTCCAGGACGTGGCCTCGGCTTCCCAGCAGTCCCAGGAAGCATCCATCTGGCTGCTGCAGAGAAACTTTTCACTTTCCTCATCACCGAAAGTAAAATGGAAGTCATATTAGCGTGTTAGCGTGTTAGCCGCCGCCAGCTGTGATGTCAACGCAAAACACACACAAATTAGAAACACATGAGCAGCAAGTTGGACTCACAACCAGCAGGCCGCCTTCTTCTTCTTCTTCTTCTTCTTCTTCTTCTTTGCTTTGTGTTTTTTTAAACCAAAATTCTTGACTGTGTGTGAAATTGAATTGATGTATGCTTTTATTTTTTATTTCATTTCTTTCTATGTTAGACACGAATGAGTCATTTCAGAATAAAAACACAGACTTGTTGTTTCTTCTTCAAACTTCCTCCACTGGAAACTTTTTCCGCTGATTCGGCCTCCACTCGCTGGATGACAACCAGGAGAGGCTATCTGAGGAGATGCTACACACACACACACACACACACACACACACACACACACACGCCGCGCCCACAGTTAATCAGAACCAGGACCGGCCCGCCGCCCCCCCCCCCTTTCCCCACCCTCAGAAACCACATCGATATTTTGCGGTTGCGCGACGCTCTTCGCCGCGGGCGACACATTCCTGAGCGGCCGTCAACCAATCACAGTGCAGCAGCTGGTACTGGGAGGACTGGGGAACACGGTGGTCCCGCCGCCGTGGGAAGCAGCGGCGGCGGCTACGTGGGCGCTCGGGTCATGTGATGTCGCTTCGCTTCAGTGGACTCTGAACACTGAGTCAGAGTCGAGCCTCCAGTTTTAATCTGATGGTGTCGATTAATCTGAGTTAATCTGAGTTAATCTGAGCCAGCGAAACACCTGCTTCCAAACACCTGTTGTTAGCCTAGCATCGTCAGCCAAATCTAACCACGACTGACAAGGCTGGCTAGCTGTTTGTG
>CM020508.1:22389014-22446514 GCA_009823395.1 Thamnaconus septentrionalis | reverse complement strand
AAGTGGGAGGAGGAGGAGGAGGAGGAGGAGGAGCAAGTGGATCGGAATGAAGGAAACTTCTAAAAATAAATGAAAATTTTAAAAAGCAAATTTTTGTGGCAAACACGAAAAAAAAGTCTGGTGCTTGGAGAGATGATGTCACACACACACACACACACTCAGCTCTGTGCTGCTGCGCTGTGATTGGTCGGCGGGCCCAAGCGCCGGGCCTGCATGTGTGATCCATTTGGACTCATTAGGCCAGCGGTTCTGGAGCTGCAGGGGATTGTGGGTAAATCTAATTGGGTGGCAGCCGAGAGCTGCGAACCTCAGTGGAGCAGCGAGACAAGGTGTTACACACACACACACACACACACACACACACACACACACACACACACACACTTCTTTGTGCCGCTCTGTCTTTGTCCTCCAGCGTGCAGCTCCACAGCAATGTGGCTGTAACTGCACCTACTGTCCACCGGGGGGCAGCAGGAAGTAACGTGATTGGCTGTGAGAGGCAAAGAATCAGGAAGGACCTTGAAGAAGCTCCGCCCCTCCCCTCTGAAACATCACCTGACAGCGAAGGCTAGACTAATGTAGAGTGGTAGCACCGCCCCCCTCTAGAGCCCACCCAGAGTATTACACCTCACTGGAGAAACAACAACCCCCGGCCCCGAACCCCAAGATCGGATGCTAGCTAGCTGTTAGCACCATTAGCTTTAGCATCGGTGCAACTAAAACGACTTTAGTGAAGTGGAAAAAGTCGATTCGGTGTCGCTCCCCTGGAGGCCATGTAGAGTATTACACCTTACTGGAGAAACTTAGACCAGAGGCTAGCTAGCTGTTAGCACCATTAGCTTTAGCATCGGTGCAACTAAAACGACTTTTGCGAAGTGGAAAAAGTCGATTCGGTGTCGCTCCCCCTGGAGGCCATGTAGAGTATTACACCTTGCTGGAGAAACTTAGACCCCTCCCACCAAAATCCTCAAGACCAGAATCTTGCTAGCTAGCTGTTAGTTTCAGCGAGGTAGCGGTTAGCTTTCGCAAACAGCGCAACAAAAAGCTACTTTTGTGAGGTGAAAAAGTCGATTCGGTGTCGCTCCCCCCCTGGAGGCCATGTAGAGTATTACACCTTACTGGAGAAACCAGACCAGAGGCTAGCTAGCTGTTAGCACCATTAGCTTGTACAACAAAGCCACAAAAACTATTTTTGTGAGGGGGGGGGCTAATTCGGTTTCTTTTCAATGTCAGAAAGTGAAGATGTATATTTTGATTTCTTCCTCGGCGTGCGTGGATTTCAACAGGCAGCGCTTCTCGTCTCTCGTCTCTGGTCTTTGTCGTTTGTCTCTCCCTCGCTCCCTCCCTAATTTGGCCCTCCGTCGCGTGACGGGCCAAATTAGCGTTAGCGGCTAGCTGATGTGTTGGAGTGACGGCTGATTGGCTCGGACGGCCCTGAGTGTCAGCGGCACTAACAGCAAGTGAAAAGGTCGACGGCACATTTGGCTGCGATTTGCTGTTTGACGGGAAGAGGGAGGAGGAGGAGGAGGAGAAAGAGGAGGAGGAGGAGGAGGAGGAGGAGGAGGAGAAGCAGCGGCAGGTTGGTTTTTTTAGGGGCCATTTTCATCTTTAATTCATGCAGGATGTGGTGGGGGGGGGGGGGCGTGTTTGCTCTGTAACCACCGCCCAGTGAAAAGCTCGCACGCACGGCGCCACCTCCTGGTTCTGAAGCCCCCAAGACAAAACTCTCCTTTCACCATGAAGAGAGGAGGTTTTCTTTTTTTTTAAGTTTTTTTTTTTTTATATTTAAAAAAACAAAAAAAACACAAAAAAAAAAACAAATATTCGAGGCTCCTGATTGGACGGTGTTTCCACCAACCGATGGCGACCGGTGATGACGAAGACGAAATGTGACAGCAGGAAGAGCAGCAGCAGCAGCAGCAGCAGCAGCAGCAGCAGCCAGATATATAAGCAGCCCAGTGTGTGTGTGTGTGTGTGTGTGTGTGTGTGTGTGTGTGTGTGTGTGTGAGTGTGTCAGAAGCAGGAAGCAGTCGGCTCCACCAGCAGCAGCAGCATCCACCTCAGAGGCCCCCAGCTGAAAGTCATTAGCACCCCCCCAGCACACACACACACACACACACACACACACACACACACACACACACACACACAATGCTTAGTAGAATTAGCATAGCCATTAGTGCCTCTCAGTGATGTGGCTTTAGGTTCCAGCACTGCTGCTGGTAGCATCTCTGCTAACCGCTAGTCTGCATGACAGCAGAGCCAATCAGCAGCCATGACACTGCTGCTGCTGCTGCTGCTACTGATGTTACTGCTGCTGCTGCTGCTGCTGCTGCTGCTGCTGCTACTGCTGCTGCTGCTGCTGCTGCTGCTGCTGCTACTGTTACTGCTACTGCTGCTGCTGCTGCTGCTGCTGCTGCTGCTACTGCTGCTGCTGCTGCTGCTGCTGCTGCTGCTGTTACTGCTGCTGCTGCTGCTGCTGCTGCTGCTGTTACTGCTACTGCTGCTGTTAGCTTGTGACCAGTGTCAACAGTCTGATCCTCAGCAGAATGGGAGTCAACAACCAAAAGGCACTGTAGGCTTTTTTTTGCAGTTGAGTTCTGCAATGATAGTTTCAAAATCTACCATTGCAGGAATGAATGAATGAATAAACAAACAAACAAACAAACAAATAAGTAGAAAGTCACCAGCTTGGATATAAAAACGTATTCATGTGCGACACTGGGAGGTCGAAGTATAAAACACAGCACAAGAACAACTACAGGATGATGGTATTTACACTGACACACAGTACAGGCTGCTGTGAACATGTGACTGAGCTACGCGATGCTAGGCTATGCTAACGGTGGCTAAGTTTCAACCTGGCAGAGTGGGGTGAAAGTCCAAGTAGTGCAGCGCCTGGAAGAAGAAGAAGGAGGAGCAGGACGAGGAGGAGGAGGAGGAGGAGGAGGAACAGGAGAAGCAGCAGTTGCAGAGGCCAGCCTGCAGGGCGCCCCCCCGTGTGTCCGGCCTGGGCTCTACTTCAGGGCCATCATCCAGACGGGCATGATGACCTCGGGGAGGCCCTGCTGCCGCTCCACCTCCAGCACCTCCAGGCCAGCCTTGCTGACGATGCTCCTCATGATGTCCAGGTGGCGGCTGATGCTGCTGTCCAGGGGGTCCAGCTTGCAGCCCTGCCGAGCCATGTTCTCCTTGATGATGATCACTCCGTTGGGACGCAGGCTCTTCTTACAGCGGATCAGGAAGTTGAGCAGGTCCTTGTCTGTCAGGTGGCCTGAGTGGAGGAGGAGGAGGAGGAGGGAGGCGGAGGAGGAGGAGAAGGAGAAGGTCATGAGAAGATCTCTGTTGGGCACTCTGGCTGGGTCTCAATCCAGGCTCTGCATCCTTGGAAGGAAGCGTCCTCCATCTGAAGGAAGCGTCCTCCAAGGACCCGGCCCAGGAGGACCAACCCAAACCCCGCCTCCCCGGTAACCACACGGGACGGTCTCCGCCGTTCCCTCCTGCTGGCCAACCCCGGAAGTGACGTTTTCATAGCATCAAGCTAACCATTGGTTCATTGGATGTTGAAATCAGTAAAAACCCTATGTTAAAAACTGAATATTTGACGTGAAATTTCAATACTTCAATTTATACGTGGTGTCTTTGCCAGTAGATGGCGCTAATTTCAGCCGACTTCCCAGGATCCGAGGATGCTTTGCAGCAGGAGGCAAAGCATCCTGGGATACAGACGGAGGTGAAGGATAGTAGCGGTGTAGCCTTGGTGCTAACAGTAGGGCGCATTTGGAGCGTCTTTCTGACTATTGGGAATTGGGAGGAGCCTCCACGCAGTGCTGGGACACAACTGGCCTTCAAATGCAGCCTTCCAAGGATGCAGAGCCTGAACTGAGACACAGCAAGTGTGTGTTGTTGTTGTGTTGTTGTGTACTCACAGGCCACCCACTGCATCCAGACCAGGTCGTACTTGCTCCTGGGCGGAGTGAACTCCTGCAGGTTGTAGCAGTAGTAGGTCTCGATGCGGTCGGCGTCGTCGCCCAGGTACTGCTCGTGGGCGTGCAGCAGGAAGTGCTCCATCATGTCGGCCAGCTCCATCTTCTCAAAGACCGGCAGCAGGACGCCCTTGGAGACCCGGCCGATCCCCGAGCCGCAGTCCAGGGCGCAGTGGGTGCCGGCCTTGCCGGGGCCCTGGAGGAGGACCGGGACCTTCAGGTTAGACCGGGTGGTGGGGCAAGAGTGGGTTCAGAAACCTCACACCACCAGCAGGTGGAGCCCACGAGAGGCTTCCTGCTCCTCGGCTGAGTTACTGCCGTGGTGCAGCGGCTGCATGTCGCGTCAGCTCCACCTGCTGCGCCTCTAAATCTTCCCCCGCAGCGCCGGCCGGGCTCCAAACACCGGGCTAATGAGGTTCCTCAGCACCAGCTGGGAAGCCAAACAGAGAGCTTCTCGCCTGAGCGAGCTCCAAGCAGCAGGAAGTGAAACCTGCTGGCTGGAGACCACCTGGAGGTCAGAGGTCAGCGGGGCAAGACCATCGTTTCAGTGTCTCTAAAGTCTGATTGCAAGTATCCATCATCTTCATCATCACCACCATCATCATCATCATCATCATCATCATCATCATCATCTTCATCATCATCTTCATCACCACCATCTTCATCATCATCATCACCATCTTCATCATCATCATCATCATAACCATCATCATCACCACCATCACCATCATCATCATCATCATCACATCATAAGAACCCTCATCATCATCGCCTTCATCATCATCTTCATCATCTTCACCATTAATCACCACCACCATCATCATCCTCATCATCACCACCATCATCATCATCATCATCACCATCTTCATCATCACCATCACCACCACCACCATCATCTTCATCATCACCATCACCACCACCACCATCATCTTCATCATCACATCACCATTTTCATCACCATCATCATCATAACCATCTTCATCATCATCTTCATCATCATCATCATAACCATCTTCATCTTCATCATCATCACCATCATAATCACCATCACCATCATCTTCATCATCACCATCATCACCTTCATCATCATTATCATCATCACCATCTTCATCATCATCATCATCACCATCATCATCATCATCATCATCATCATCACCATCTTCATCATCATCACCATCATCTTCATCTTCATCACCACCACCATCTTCATCAACTTATGTTCTCCAGTTTTAAACACGTGTGTCCAAACAGAAGATGATCCTCGATGTTGTCGCTGTCCAATCAGGACTGCTGGTTGCCTTCATCAGCATTAGCACCAGCTGCTAGCTTAGCTCCTTTAATGCCGCCGACATTAGCGGGCTTAAAATTAGAGCCGCGGTCAGCAGGCCAAAGAAAGGCTCCAGCTCCAGTGTCTAAATAAACACACACACACACACACACGCACACACACACACACACACACACACACACACACACACACACTGTGACCGTGACCTAACGCCGGTCATTTTAGACCTTGAAATGTTAAACGCTGGCGATTTAATGGTGACAAATTTCACACCGGTGATCTCAGACGTTCATCTTGGAGCCGCAGGAACGTCCTCACAGATGTCTCCTCTGTCGGCGCCGCCGGGGGAACAGACGCCAGTTTTAAAAAAAGAAAACGCGGCAGCGGTCCGGCCTGGTTAGCAGCTGCTACATGCTAAAGTGGCTACGTGGCGGCGCTACTATTAGACGGCCGCACGTGACGAAAGAGCAGCCGCGGCGGCGAGGACGGCGATGATGTCACCGCGTGCGACCACTTACCACAAACCTCTTGAGGAACTGGCGGGAGCCCTCCAGGTCCACCTCGGAGATCTCCAGGAAATCTCCCATCATGCCCTCCTCCGAGGCGGGCACGTCCTCGTAGAACTGCTGCGCCCGGTAGTAGAACTGCTTCTCACCGCTGATGTACTCGCAGGTGATGGGAAACAGTTTGACTGGTGGGAGGCACACACACACACACACACACTTCAGAGGGACTGTTGACCTTTTGACCTCCAGTCAGTGATGATGTCACAAAGGGTTTGGACAGCTTTGTTTGGAGGTTCTGGTGCCTAAAAAAAACCATCGGTTTATAGAATCTGTGGAAAACATTCACATCCGCTAACATGGAGGGGGAGGAGCTTAGGAGTGATTCTGCAGCCAGCCACCAGGGGGCAGACTAATATGACACTATATTCAAAAACAGACCCTCGACTGAAAATGATTTTATGAAGTTTAAAAAACAAAAACTCAACTTAAAAAAAAAAAAAGCATTTTGATGACACCACTAGAGGGCAGTAGGTCCACTGTGTCTCCCTTTATCGCCACCTGCTGGCCTCCTGCTGCTCACACTTTAACACAGCACTTTGGGAAAGAGTCTAGTCATCATCAAGCAACACAAAGGATGAGGAGCTGCAGGAAGTGATGTCACACGCTCTTCTCCTCCAGCAGGAAGTGATGTCACAGTTCTCTTCTCCTCCGGCAGGAAGTGATGTCACACGCACTTCTCCTCCGGCAGGAAGTGATGTCACAGCGCCCTTCTCCTCCAGCAGGAAGTGATGTCACAGCGCACTTCTCCTCCAGCAGGAAGTGATGTCACACGCACTTCTCCTCCGGGAGGAAGTGATGTCACAGCGCCCTTCTCCTCCGGCAGGAAGTGATGTCACAGCGCAGTTCTCTCCGGCAGGAAGTGATGTCATAGCGCACTTCTCCTCCGGCAGGAAGTGATGTCACAGTTCTCTTCTCCTCCGGCAGGAAGTGATGTCACACGCACTTCTCCTCCGGGAGGAAGTGATGTCACAGCGCCCTTCTCCTCCAGCAGGAAGTGATGTCACAGCGCACTTCTCCTCCGGGAGGAAGTGATGTCACAGCGCTCGGCAGCCTCGTCAAGCCTCTCCGAAAACAAATCCTGCTGAGTGGACACCACGGCGGCAGGTCCAGCCGCAGCCAATCAGAGCATCACAGGTTCTTCTGAGAGGGGGGGGGGCACGCTGACCTCTGACCTCGGGGGTGTAACGTTGCCCAGCGAGCGGCGGCGACAGCCTCTCCATCATCCTGCAGTACATTCCTGCTCTATATAGCTGAGGGAGACACAGGTGTGTTTGACGCTGCCAGGGCTCTGATTGGCCGACAGGAGACGGCGCTCTCTCTCTCTCTCTCTCTCTCCTCTCTCTCTCTCCTCTCCCTCTCCCTCTCTCTCTCTCTCTCTCTCTCTCTCTCTCTCTCTCTCTCTCTCTCTCCCTCTCTCTCTCTCTCTCTCTCTCTCTCTCTCTCTCTCTCTCTCTCTCTCTCTCTCTCTCTCTCTCTCTCTCTCTCTCTCTCTCTCTCTCTCTCTCTCTCTCTCTCTCTCTCTCTCTCTCTCTCTCTCTCTCTCTCTCTCTCTCTCTCGCTCGCCCGGTCCTGTCGGGCCTTTAACGGCGCCGTAAGGGGACCGCGGCTCCTCCAGTCAGCAGCAGATCCTGTTTCTGCAGACGCTGCCGGTGGTCGGGTTGCTCGCAGGTGTCCTGTAGCTCCGCCCACCGCCGAGTCACCAGGACCTAACGGAGGCTCTGGTCTGATGTTCTCCACCCCTGCTCTTCCACTCCAGCCTCCGTGTTCTTCTCCGTGGTCTGAACTTCACCCTTGTTCTCGGCTCTCTGGACTTCTGTCTGGAAACTTCCTGTCAGTCACTGTGAACGACCCAATTTGCTCCACCTGCCTGATTTGCTCCGCCCACCAGCTCCTCTCCACCTGCCTGATCCTCCCCTGTTACCCAATTCGCCCCACCTGCCAGATCCCCTCCCACTAGCCAGTTCCTCTCCACCTGCCTGATTTGCTCCGCCTGCCTGATTTGCTCCGCCCACCAGTTCCTCTCCGCCTGCCTGATTTGCTCCGCCTGCCTGATTTGCTCCGCCCACCAGTTCCTCTCCGCCTGCCTGATTTGCTCCGCCCACCAGTTCCTCTCCACCTGCCTGATTTGCTCCGCCCACCAGTTCCTCTCCACCTGCCTGATTTGCTCCGCCCACCAGCTCCTCTCCACCTGCCTGATTTGCTCCACCTGCCTGATTTGCTCCGCCCACCAGCTCCTCTCCACCTGCCTGCTCCTCCCCTGCCACTGAGAGGAAGCAGATTTCCAGTCGTCTGATCCGGCGACTCCAATTTTGTTTTGTTTTTCTCCCTACAAAGTTCTGCCAATCGGCCCTCTGTGATGTCACATAGGGCCCTGACAAACCCCCCCACCCCCCACCACCCCCTCCAAGGTTAGCGGCCAATAAACCATTGACCATCGTTAAAGCCACCACGCCATTGAGGCTGTGGCGAGGTCCGGGTGAAGGCGTGACCTCTGACCCCTGGGGCCCCTCCCCCTGCTCACCCAGAGGGATCTTCTCCACCAGGTAGAGGTAGCTGGCGAAGAACTCGCTCCTCAGCGTGTGGTGCAGGTGGAAGGACATGCTGTGGCGGCACATGGTGTCGTCCGTGTCCCTCCAGCGCTCCCGCACCGCCTGGTGGGCCGCCCGGTACTGCAGGTTGGCGGTCGTGCCCCCGTCCTCCTCCTCCTGCACCTCCTCCTCCTCCCCCAACCGGACCTTCTCCTCCAGCGGGACCTCCTCCTCCATGAGCCCGGCTCACTGCTGCTCCTGCTGCTGCTGCTGCTGCTGCTCCAACTGTTCCTCCTCCAACTGTGCTCCTGCTGCTGCTCCTGCTGCTGCTGCTCCTGCTGCTGCTCCTGCTGCTCCTGCTGCTGCTGCTCCTGCTACTCCTCCTGCTGCTGCTGCTCCTGCTGCTCCTGCTGCTACTCCTGCTTCTGCTGCTCCTGCTGCTCCTGCTCCTGCTGCTCCTGCTGCTGCTGCTGCTCCTGCTTCTACTCCTGCTGCTGCTCCTGCTCCTGCTGCTCCTGCTGCTGCTCCTGCTACTCCTCCTGCTGCTGCTGCTCCTGCTGCTCCTGCTGCTCCTGCTGCTGCTGCTGCTCCTGCTGCTCCTGCTTCTACTCCTGCTGCTGCTCCTGCTGCTGCTGCTCCTGCTGCTCCTGCTCCTGCTGCTGCTCCTGCTGCTCCTGCTGCTCCTCCTGCTGCTCCTGCTGCTGCTGCTCCAACTGTTCCTCCTCCAACTGTGCTCCTGCTGCTGCTCCTGCTCCTGCTGCTCCTGCTGCTGCTCCTGCTACTCCTCCTGCTGCTGCTGCTCCTGCTGCTCCTGCTGCTACTCCTGCTTCTGCTGCTCCTGCTGCTCCTGCTGCTCCTGCTGCTCCTGCTCCTGCTGCTGCTCCTGCTTCTACTCCTGCTGCTGCTCCTGCTCCTGCTGCTCCAGCTGCTGCTGCTGCTTCTACTCCTGCTGCTGCTCCTGCTGCTGCTGCTCCTGCTGCTCCTGCTCCTGCTCCTGCTCCTGCTCCTGCTACTCCTGCTGCTGCTCCTGCTGCTCCTGCTCCTGCTAAGTGTGACCCAGGCTCTGGACCTGCTGCCAGTGACTGAAGCTCAGCTGCAAATTCCACAGGGACCCTCAGGCCTCCATACGTCCCACCTCCTCCTCCCCCACCTCCCCCACCTCCTCCCCTCCAGTCATAGAAGCAGCTCCTAAAATTAGCAGCGACTTCTCATGTTTGTATCCACCGCTCCTGGGCCGGGCGGCGCCGACTGAAGCCAGAATTTAGGCCGCACGTCAACTTATTTTAGTCCCACTGAACAGAAACCCAGATTCCAACACCTCCAAACTTATTGAAGATAGACTAGAAGATTGATTGACTGACTGATTGACTGACTGACTGACTGACTGATTTCTGATCTCGTCTCTGTCCAGACTGAACCCAGCAGGAGTTTCTGATGAAACAACCGACGTCACGTGATTGACAGACTGACCGCTCGTCCAATCACCTTCCAGTGTCTCTCCTTCCTGCTTCTCCAGTCACTTCCTGTGAGTGCTGCACCTGCTGGAGGCACCAGGGAATTACACCCAGAGTATCTAAAGCAGGGGTGGGCCGACTGTTGGACTGGTGGGGCCACAGTGGGGTCTACAGTGGGCCAGAGGGGGGCAGCGGAGCAGCAGCAGATGGATGCAGTGTTGTGGTGAGGAAACAATGCATCATGGGATGTTATGGAGAAAACATGTTGCTGGAATGTCAATGGGAAATGAAGCAAAGTTGCAACCAAGTCAGAGTCTTTGAAGGCCCACCAGGGGGTTTAGGTCTACCAAGAACCAGCTAGAACAATCCAGAACCACCTGGAACCATCCAGAACCATCTGGACCACCATGGAGTTTACCTCTTAGAACCATCCAGGACAATCTAGAACCATCCAGAACCACCTGGAACCATCCAGAACCATCTGGACCACCATGGAGTTTACCTCTTAGAACCATCCAGAACCATCTGGACCACCCCTGGACCACCAGGGTGTTTAGCTCTTAGAACCATCTAGAACCATCCAGAACCATATGGACCACCAGGTTGTTGAGCTCTTTATTGAAATGACTCACTGCAAACATGGAGGAGATGCAGCTGTTTGATGACTGACTGTTAAAATAATTTCCTCAAGTTTTAAACTGCCCGATTAAAAAGCTCAACGGGCCTCATACGGCCCCCGGGCCATAGTTTGACCATGCCTGATCCAAAGGCTTCTCAATGTCAGGGGTCCAGGTTAACGTGTGAAGTCAATTTTCATGAATGTCAGGGAAGATTAGATGGAAGTATTGAAGACTAGTCTAGTCTAGTCTAGTCTAGTCTAGTCTAACCCCGCTGTAGCTCCGCCCCCTCCCACCTCAGACTAACCTCTCTGCACTCTGGCTCCAGGTTTCACCTCCACGCTGACTGCAAGTGTTTGCACTCCTCAGTCCTTCTCTTATGTCATCGCCTCCTCGGGTTGCCACGGTGACCTCTGACCCCTGCGGTGGGCTTCGGGGGGGCCGGATGACGGATGCTGCTGTCACTGGACCCATTTCCTCACACGCAACCAATGGCTTTGCTGTATATCTCCCAGTGTCAAACACCAGATAAAGGAGTTGTTCTTCATCCACTCAGGCTGAGCTGAGTTTATCCTGACCATCAACACCAGCGACGCTCTGATGTCCTCATCCTGGGCCGAACTCAGCGCAATGGCATGAAGAGGAGGAGGTTCTAGCAGCTAAGGAACGTCTGAAGGAGAAGAACCTGAGTCTGCCACCGACTGGAAACCTTGGTTTTCTTTCCTCAAAGTTGCTCCAGCGTCTGAAGAACACCACTAAATGTGAGCAAACACCACCACTGAACTACATTAACCTTAAAAAAAAAAAAAAAAAAAAAAAAAAATCTTTCAAAACTCACAGAATCCTTACGTCAGGTTGGAGCAGCGCAACTGGCCAGGACTTGAACCGGTGGCTCCAGCAGAAGGTAAAAATAGTCCAAGTGGTTGGGCTCCACTTTCAGGACAACCTGCCTGCTGGCAGAGCTTCACACTTACACAGCTGCTGCTGGATCAGCTGATGACTGGAGGAGAGGAGAAGAAGAAACGTTAGAGGAGAAGAAGAAGAAGAAACATTAGAGGAGAAGAAGAAATATTAGAGTAGAAGAAGAAACGTTAGAGGAGAAGAAGAAATATTAGAGTAGAGTGGAATTGAATGGAATGCATTTATTAATCACACTTTGGGAAAATTTGCATCATTACAGCAACAAAATTTGGGGCAAAGAGAAGGAAAAATCATTTGAATTAAAAAGAAATCAATAAATAAAATTAAATATTTATGGAGTAAAAGGACCTCTTGACATCAAGGGCACCAAGAGGACCTGAACGTTTTGTTTGTTTGTTTTTAAATACGGCTACCGAGTGGCTACACAGAGCTGCCTGTAGGGGGAGCCAGTGGGTGATCTGGGACTCAGACAAAGCTTTTCAAATGTTTTCATCAGTTTAAATGAAGAAGCAGCAGCAGCAGAAGAAGCTCTGCTGAAGTTCATGTCAGAAGACGTTCGGCGTCCACGTCTCAGACGTCTTCTTGAACAGAACTTGGCTGCGGCCCGTCAGCCAATCAGAGCCTCGGCGCCGCAGCCCAGCAGCCCAGACAGAGAGAAAAAAAGAACCGCGGAGAATTTCAAACGAATGTCGTGACTTCTTTCTCCTGGATCTTCAGCTGTTTTCTATTGGTGCCTCCTCCCCTCCCAGCGGCTCCTCCTCGCCAGAGTCTCAGTGCGATGACTGAATCCTGGACGCCGTCCATCACCAGACCTTCATCTTCTCTTGTTCACATGATCACAGAACCTTCTGCAGGCTTTTTCTCCAAAAGATTGACATTTTTTCAACGTGACAAAGTGCTTCCAGTTGCTGAGGTTCAAAAGTACAAAGTTCCTCCTCTGGGTGGAGCTGCTGCTGTCAGCTCCCATCAGCTCGGCTCTGACAGTGTGTGTGTGTGTGTGTGTGTGTGTGTGTGTGTGTCGGGGGGGCAGGGCTGGACAGGAAGTGAGGTGCACTGTGAGCTCAGTTGCTCCACCTGGTGGATGCTTGGTGGAGCAGAAGCTCCTGAGATGCTTGGAGCTGATTGGAGGGACTGTGCACAGCCGGCCAATCAGATTCCTCCCCCACCAGTGGAGCCACTAGGTAACAGCTGCAGGCTTCCTATTGGTTGGACTGATGCTCCTCCTCTCCTCCTGTCCTGCCCCTCCTCCTGCTCCTCCTCCTGCTCCTCCTGTCCTGCTCCTCCTGTCCTCCTGTCCTGCTCCTCCTCCTGTCCAGCACCTCCTGTCCAGCACCTCCTCCAGCTCCTCCTGTCCTGCTCCTCCTGCTCCTCCTGTCCTGCTCCTCCTGCTCCTCCTCCAGCTCCTCCTGTCCTGCTCCTCCTGCTCCTCCTGTCCTGCTCCTCCTGTCCTCCTGTCCTGCTCCTCCTCCTGCTCCTCCTGTCCTGCTCCTCCTCCAGCTCCTCCTGTCCTGCCCTCCTGTCCTGCTCCTCCTCTCCTGCCCTCCTCCTGTCCTGCCCTCCTCCAGCTCCTCCTGTCCTGCTCCTCCTCCTCCTCCTGTCCTGCTCCTCCTCCAGCTCCTCCTGTCCTGCTCCTCCTGCTCCTCCTGCTGCTCCTCCTGTCCTGCTTCTCCTCCAGCACCTCCTCCAGCTCCTCCTGTCCTGCTCCTCCTCTCCTCCTGTCCTGCTCCTCCTGCTCCTCCTCCAGCTCCTCCTCCAGCTCCTCCTGTCCTGTTCCTCCTGTCCTGCTCCTCCTCCAGCTCCTCCTGATCCTGCTCCTCCTGTCCTGCTCCTCCTGTCCTGCTCCTCCTGTCCTGCTCCTCCTCCTCCTGTCCTGCTCCTCCTGCTCCTCCTCCAGCTCCTCCTGTCCTGCTCCTCCTGTCCTGCTCCTCCTCTCCTCCTGTCCTGCTCCTCCTGCTCCTCCTGCTCCTCCTCCTGCTCCTCCTGTCCTGCTCCTCCTCCAGTCCTGCTCTCCTGCTCCTCCTCCTGTCCTGCTCCTCCTCCTGTCCTCCTGTCCTGCTCCTCCTCCTGCTCCTCCTGTCCTGCTCCTCCTCCAGCTCCTCCTGTCCTGCTCCTCCTGTCCTGCTCCTCCTCTCCTGCTCCTCCTCCTGTCCTGCTCCTCCTCCAGCTCCTCCTGTCCTGCTCCTCCTCCTCCTCCTGTCCTGCTCCTCCTCCAGCTCCTCCTGTCCTGCTCCTCCAGCTCCTCCTGTCCTGCTCCTCCTGTCCTGCTCCTCCTGCTCCTCCTGCTCCTCCTCCTGCTCCTCCTGTCCTGCTCCTCCTCCAGTCCTGCTCTCCTGCTCCTCCTCCTGTCCTGCTCCTCCTCCAGCTCCTCCTCTCCTCCTCCTCCTCCTCCTCCAGCCCCTCGCTGACCTCCTCCTCTGCAGCCAGGGGAGGCTGAGAAGCTCCGAGGTGGACGTGGTGTTGGAGCAGAACGTCAGTGTGTGTCAGGGCTGATGGGGTCTGCAGGAGGTGGAGGAGCTCCTGGCTGGCCTCCATCTCGCTGCTGCGCCGCCTGGAGGACCAGGAGCCCAGTTGACTGGCCGTGTTTTGACTGAGTGGAGCTCCTGAGGGGCTGATGAACCTTCAGCTGGACCTTCAGCTGGACCCTCGGCTCCACCGCCGGCTCTTTACTCTCACGTCTCTGTTTCCTTCTTGTCCTCCGTCCAGCTTCTCCCACCTCCACAGCCTGGTCAGTGCAGAGCAGGAGGAGCAGGAGGAGCAGGAGGAGCAGCTCCTCAGGCGTTCCCGGCTCTCATCTCTCCACTGTAATGATGTTGGTCTCACCTGCTGCAGGTGTGGCTGCACTGCGCTGTTGATGGTTGCACAACTCATCTTGATTATTATTACTTGATTAAATATATTTTTCCTTCATTTTCCCCACACCTCAACACTTTAATAGCAGCTAGGTGGCTAGTCAGAATTACTGGCTAAATATAGCAGCTAGGTGGCTAGTCAGAACACTGGCTAAATATAGCAGCTAGGTGGCTAGTCAGAATACTGGCTACTGGCTAAATATAGCAGAATTACCAGCTAAATATAGCAGCTAGGTGGCTAGTCAGAATTACCGCTAAATATAGCAGCTAGGTGGCTAGTCAGAATTACTGGCTAAATATAGCAGCTAGGTGGCTAGTCAGAATACTGGCTACTGGCTAAATATAGCAGAATTACCAGCTAAATATAGCAGCTAGGTGGCTAGTCAGAATTACCGGCTAAATATAGCAGCTAGGTGGCTAGTCAGAATACTGCACTGCTAAATATAGCAGGTGGCCAGCTAAATATAATTACTAATACTGGCTAAATATAGCAGCTAGGTGGCTAGTTAGAATTACTATCTAAATATAGCAGCTAGGTGGCTAGTCAGAACACTGGCTAAATATAGCAGCTAGGTGGCTAGTTAGAAATACTATCTAAATATAGCAGCTAGGTGGCTAGTCAGAACACTGGCTAAATATAGCAGCTAGGTGGCTAGTCAGAATTACTGGCTAAATATAGCAGCTAGGTGGCTAGTCAGAATACTGGCTAAATATAGCAGCTAGGTGGCTAGTCAGAATTACCGGCTAAATATAGCAGCTAGGTGGCTAGTCAGGATACTGGCTAAATATAGCAGCTAGGTGGCTAAATGTGGCTATCATGTGTGGCTAACCTGGCACCACTGAAGCCAGTGTGTGAACCACCAGACCAACCTTTCGCTCTGACTCTAAGCAGCGCCCCCCAGTGGAGGGACTGTGTAATTCTGCTGCTGCTTTCCCTCTGGGACCTCCTGCGGCTGCTGGAGGATCTCAGACTGATGGTTCTCCTCCTGCTGAATCCATCACCTGATTAAAAGGAGCTCCTTTCATCTGCGGCCGTGGTTCCGCCTGGGAGGAACCCGGTTCACGACCCGCCAGTGTGGAGCCCCGGCTGGGTTCAGCGGTGACTGATGGCCCGGTCGGCTGGAGGTGCCAGTGGAGCCGTATCAGGTTCCTCTGTAATAAAGGCTCAGAACTTCAGGGCCACCTCCTGGCCCGGCCTGCCCCGCCCCGCCCGCTCCCTGGGCGCTCGTACAGGAACCGGGCCGCTCTAATCCAGCAGCACCTGGTTCCAATCCTGCTGCTGCTGCTGCTGTGTCTGGCTTTGATCAGGAGGCTGAGCAGCAGCAGCAGCAGCAGCAGGCTTTATCTCCAGCCAGGCTCCATCTTGGGTCGGAATGGAGCCTTCAGGAGGATGGAGGTTCTGGTTCTGGTTCTTGTTCTGGTTCTGGTTCTGGTTCTGGTTCTGGGTCTGGGTCTGGTTCTGGGTCTGGTTCTGGTTCTGGTTCTGGTTCTGGTTCTGGTTCTGGTTCTGGGTCTGGTTCTGGGTCTGGTTCTGGGTCTGGTTCTGGTCCTCCTTCAGCAGCTTCTTCTCAGTGTCACAGCACCATCAGACCAGACCAGACTCTGCTGGTGCTCAGCCGCCATGTCCTCGGCCACCAGGGGGCGGAGCCTCTGGGTGCCCATAATTAACGGGACAAATTGGGTGGAAAAACACGGCGGAGCCTCTGCACAAATGTTGTTTTTTGTAGGAGGGGGGAGTCGGGGGGGGTGTTGAGAATGGGGGGTCGGGGGGTCTTCAGAGGTTTGCCCCTCCCGCTAGCAGAAGTGACGCGTCGCTGTTTGTGTAATTGGCTCCGTATGAGCGGCGAGGTGTCATCAATCATCCAGGCCCCGCCCCCTCCTCCACCGCCACCCTTATCAGTGGGGGGCAGCAGTGATAAGATGAAAGTGAGACAGAGCCTCGGCCTGTCGTCACCTCCAGGAAGCCAGGGAACACCTTCCTGCCTCCTGATTGGTCCACAGACCTCCAGCATTCCAACCAATCAGAGGCCCCGCTGCCAGTCACAACCTCTGGTCAACATCCAGCTAGTGTGTGTGTGTGTGTGTGTGTGTGTGTGTGTCCGAGTCGCTAACCAGCAGCAGGTGTGGGCGGGGCCAGTCAGACCTGAGCAGTCGAGCTCCGACTTATTAACTGGCAGTAAAAGCTGCTGCTTCCTCCAGTTTGGGCCAATTAAAGCGGCGGCGAGCCGAGCGGCGCCCCCTCCTGTGATTCCAGCGGGTCAGCGAGCACATCTGGATCCAATCACCCCCACCACCCCCCTCCTCCTCCTCCTCCTCCTCCCTCCTCCTCCTCCTCCTCCTCCCGGTGTTCCTTCCTCTCTGAACACGTCTTGTCTGTCAGACTCTGTCGCTGGCTGGCTGGCTGGCTCCGCCCCCGCCCCCACCAGCACCCCTAGCACTCCCCCACAGGTCAAAGGTCAGACTCATAAAGGCCCAGGTCTGCCGACAGGCTAACACTCCCTCCATCCCTCCCTCCGTCCCTCCTTTATCTCCCTCTCTGCTGGCTAAGCTTCTTTCCTGGGCCCAGTCCGCCTCACAACACCCGGTGTAGCGCTGAGTCTGGGCTTCACTCGTCTCAGGGCTCGCTGGCCGCCGCTCCTCGCTCAGTCCAAACTGGTCGGGTTGAGGCTGATGATGATGATGATGATGATGATGAGATCCAATCCACTTCCTGTTGGTGGCCCTGAGGGGCCGACAATCCACACTGCTGGGGCCACAGTGGGGCCTGCAGTGGGCCAGGGGGGGGTAGCGGGAGCAGCAGCAGATGGATGCAGTGTTGGCGGTGGAGGAAACAATGCATCATGGGATATTATGGAGAAAACATGTTGCTGGAATGTCAATGGGAAAATGAAGCAAAGTTGCAACCAAGTCAGCGTCCACCCAGAACCATCCAGAACCACCCAGAACCTCCTGGAACCATGCAGAACCATCAGGGTGTTTAGCTCTTAGAACCATCCAGAACCACCCAGAACCACCCAGAACCACCCAGAACCTCCTGGAACCATGCAGAACCACCACGGTGTTTAGGTCTAAGAACCTCCTTGAACCACCCAGAACCATCCAGAACCACCCAGAACCTCCTGGAACCATGCAGAACCATCAGGGTGTTTAGCTCTTAGAACCATCCAGAACCATCCAGAACCACCCAGAACCATCCAGAACCACCAGGGTGTTTCTCCTCCACTGCAAACATGGAGGAGATGCAGCTGTTTGATGACCACCAGGTGTTTTTTTCCACTGCAAATATCTATAGATATATGACTAGCTTTTTTTCAAATCAAGATCTGACCGGATATATGAGCTTCCGAGTTCACTGTGTTCAAGTGACACTGTGTTCACTGTGTTCCGCAGGGTCCACAGCTCCAGGACAGCAGGCAGCTGGTCCACTGAGACACCGACACACAGGGAGAGCAGCCAGCGGCAAGCAGGAGCCCTGAATACACTGGCCGGTCATTAGCTGGTGATTGACAGGTGCGGTCAGTCAGCTGACGGCTGCCAGACCGCAGAGCCGCCTCATTAGCTGCAGGTCACGTGACCACAGCTGGGCGGGGCTGGGGGGGCAAGGAAGTGTTTGATTGAAATGATCAGTCAGACCTGTTAAGACTGTGAGCCACATGAAAGAGAGAGAGAGACAGAGGGAGGGAGGGAGAGAGAGAGAGAGAGAGAGAGAGGGAGAGAGAGAGAGAGAGAGAGAGAGAGAGGGAGAGAGAGAGAGAGAGAGAGAGAGAGAGAGAGGGAGAGAGAGAGAGAGAGAGAGAGAGAGAGAGAGAGAGAGAGAGAGAGAGAGAGAGAGAGAGAGAGAGAGAGAGAGAGAGAGAGAGAGAGAGAGAGAGAGAGAGAGAGAGGGAGAGAGAGAGAGAGAGAGAGAGGGAGGAGAGAGAGAGGAGAGAGAGAGGGAGGAGAGAGAGAGAGAGAGAGAGAGAGAGAGAGAGAGAGAGAGAGAGAGAGAGAGAGAGAGAGAGAGAGAGAGAGAGAGAGAGAGAGAGAGAGAGAGAGGAGAGAGAGAGAGAGAGAGGAGAGAGAGAGAGAGAGGGAGAGGGAGGGAGGAGACAGAGGGAGGGAGGGAGAGAGAGAGAGAGAGAGAGAGAGAGAGGGAGAGGAGAGAGAGAGGAGGGAGGAGACAGAGGGAGGAGAGAGAGAGAGAGAGGGAGGAGGAGAGACAGAGGGAGAGAGAGAGAGAGAGAGAGAGAGAGAGAGAGAGAGAGAGAGAGGGAGAGAGAGAGAGAGAGAGAGAGAGAGAGGAGAGAGAGGAGAGAGAGAGGAGAGAGAGAGGGAGAGAGAGAGAGAGAGAGAGAGAGAGAGAGAGAGAGAGAGAGAGAGGAGAGAGAGAGAGAGAGAGAGAGAGAGAGAGAGAGAGAGAGAGAGAGAGAGAGAGAGAGAGAGAGAGAGAGAGAGAGAGGGAGAGAGAGAGGGAGAGAGAGAGAGAGAGAGAGAGAGAGAGAGAGAGAGAGAGAGAGAGAGAGAGAGAGAGAGAGAGAGAGAGAGAGAGAGAGAGAGAGAGAGAGAGAGAGAGAGAGAGAGAGAGAGAGAGAGAGAGAGAGGGAGAGAGGGTGAGGAGTGTCTCTTGGCAGAGTGAAACTCTGGAACTGAGCACACACTGGTGCACACCACACTCTCTCTCACACACTCTCACTCTCTCACTCACTCACTGTCCTCTCCTCCCACCACCAGGGGGCTCTCCTCCTCCAGTCTGGTCGGTTGGCCTGCAGGCTGAGACACCTGAGCAGGTGAGGGAGGGCGATGACGTCATCAGAATACAACTGAGTGGAAGACAGCGTACAGGTGGTGGCGCCACCTGCTGGTCAGGAAGTGCAGACATGGGAGGAAATAGTGCCACCTGTAGGGGAGCAGTGTGTGTGTGTGTGTGTGTGTGTGTGTGTGTGTGTGTGTGTGATGGAGAGGCGCAGTCATCACGCAGCCTCGTGATTATGGTTACCGTCGCACTTTAATGACCTCACGCCACCCCATGGCCACACTGTGAACTGACATTTTTAAATGAGCGTCATTGAATGAAGACATCAGTGCTCGCTATTAATCTAAAGTACAGCACATGTACATACTGTGTATATTAGGAGATAAACATCTCGAACCACATGAATCATAGTTTTACAATCACATATTTTATTATCTAAAAAAAAATTCATTTCCGTCCGTCGCCAGCTTCTAAAAGGTTGTAATTAGGTTTGAGATTTTTTTTTATTTACATTCTGCAGATTAATACTGAGGAAAGATATTTGATAAACAAAGTGACATCATACATTTTTGTGTGAATACATTTGGCGAAAAAACAGTCCAGCAATATGAATTAATCTAGTATCATATTTATTACTGTATATATTTATTATAATATTTTAGATTTAGATAAAAACAAATTACAATTCTGTCTTCAAAATAAACAAAATCATTTGCATTTCAAGTTTTTTATTTTCTTTGCATTAAATTATTTAATGTGACAAATTGATTAGATTTATTTATTTATTTATTTATTTATTTCGAACATGAAAGAAAATGAGAAAATAAAAGGGATACAAAAACCAAAACATACGAAAGAAAAATGAAAACAAATGAAATAAATAACAGCGTAAATAATTGTCTTTTTTTCAGGACACAATTTTGTTGTGTTTGTAAACATTTTACATTTATTAATATTTATTATTATTGTAGTTATTATTTATGACATATGAAGGTCCTGCAGCTCTGAACAGAGAACTGACATCTGTTCTCCTCCTCGGCCTCCAGGCTGGAATGGTTCAAACTAAATACATGCGTATATATAAATATATATATGTGTGTGTGTGTGTGTGTGTGTGTGTACAATAATGTCTCTATTTAAAGGGGGGGTGAAAGTGTCACCTGACTCCTCCTCAGGCGTCCCAGCAGTCCTAGCGTGGCGGCTCTGGTTTCCAGGCGCCCTGACAGGCGGAGGGGGGGGGTTGGGGTGTAGGGGGGGGCAGGAAACAGTCTGATTCCATTTCCTGTTGCAGAGCCGGAATGTCCTCAGTGTCCCGCCGCTCCCACCACACTGGCGCCTTGTTCCCGGCTCGGCACGCCGGGAACGTGGGGCCGTGTCATGTGACCTCGCCGCCGCTTCTCTCCCGCCTTCTTTTTTTCTTTTCTTTAAAAAATCCCCAGCAATCACAGTGTGTGTGTGTGTGTGTGTGTGTGTGGGGGTCAAAGGTCGCCGCGGCCTGACATCATCAGCAGCAGTTTGAGGCTCCGCAGCTGAAACAACATCCAGAACAAATGTTGTTGTTGACTTTCCTCCGAAGGTCCCGGATTCTGCTCGACTCCCTCTGCTTCCTTCCTGCTGTGTGTGATGTCACAAAGGGCACTGCCAACCAGCCAGCTGTTGGCTCCGCCCCTCTAATCCACCCACCCCCTCACACCTGTGGACGGGTCCCACCCACTGCTCCCCCTGCTGGTGGATCTTTAATGATCCTGCGGTTGTTGTGGGTCATGTGACCTGCGGCCTCAAGAGGCTCCTCCCCTTTGTTTGGCTCCATATTTGGAGGCCTTTATTAATCCCACAGTGGGCAAATTGGCATCATTACAGCAACTGTACACTGCAAAGAAGAAATTATTAAATTAAAATTAAAATTAGTAAAATTATTTCTAATTAGAAGAAATAATAAAAATAAAAATAAAATATTTGGTATTTAGCATAAAAGGAAAAAACAAGATATTTACATCTTATGAACAGTTAGATTGAAAGCTATCTACATACTACATAGAATATATATCTATATCTACACATTTCGTGCCAACGTCACTGCAGCTGTGATCTCTGGGCTCAGAGCTCCGCCTGCTGGCGCCCTGCTGCAACTGCACCCCGAGGGCCGGGCCGGTTTCCCGCTGGGGCGCAGTTTATGGTTGACCAGAAGCTTGGAGTTAGAGTCGGACTTCCAGCGAACCGTCGGCACAGGTGGGTCAAAGTTCATTTAGCCTTTGACAATGACTGCAGAGAAAAGCAAAGACTAAATATACCTTTGTGATTCTCATCCTTCCATTGGCAACAGCTGCTTCTTCCTGAGCTCAGGGTCCTGGGGGTCTGCTGGAGCCTCTGCCAGCGGTCACTGGGTGGAGGCAGGGTGGCACCCTGGACCAGAGGCACCTCCTGGACCAGTGGCCACTTCATCACAGGGACACAGAGACACACCACCGTTCACAGTCCCACACACACACACACACACACACACACACACCTATGGACAATTTAGAGTTTCCAATTCACCTCACATGCATGAGTGTTAGGAAGCTGGAGAGCCTGGAGAGAACCAGCAGATACAAGGAGAACCTGGAGAGAACCAGCAGATACAGGGAGAACCTGGAGAGAACCAGCAGACACATGGAGAACCTGGAGAGAACCTGGAGAGACATGGAGAACCTAGAGAACCTGGAGAGAACCAGCAGACACAAGGAGAACCTACAGAACCCGGAGAGAACCAGAAGATACATGGAGAACCTAGAGAACCTGGAGAGAACCAGCAGACACATGAGACCTAGAGAACCTGGAGATCATACAGACTCAAGGAGAAACAAACTTCCCAGAATCAAGGAGATCATACAGACTCTACATAGAAACAAACTTCCCAGAATGGAACCTACAACCTCTCGTTGTGAGGCGGCAGCGCTAACCGCTGTGCCACTCTGTACTTATTCATTTATTCCTTCTAATGTTTACAGAGTTAACTCCCATTATAAAAAAGATCTAATTGTAATTTTGGCCCTCCTGTGATTCCATAGAGAACTTCCTCCAAGTTCCAGTACCAGACACCGTTGCTTTACCGCCGGCGGCCACCAGGGGGCCTCCACTCTCTCTCTCTTCAGCGGGTAGGAGCGGCTGGCTGCCGACCCAGCCAAGAGCTTCCTTCTTCTTCTTCTTCTTCTCCTTCTTCTTCTTCTTCTTCTTCTCCTTCTTCTTCTGAACCGGTTCTAACCGGATCATCGATGTTTGGCGGCCTGTGATTGGTTCTCAACGTCAATAAAGAAGTGAATCAATCATCCTGCTGATGTTTGTTTCTTTCATTTCTTGACTCCAGCAGCGCTTTCCCTCACACACACACACACACACACACACACACACACACACACACAGAGACACCATGGAGGCTTTTATGACACATTTTATTTTGTAAGTATGCACACAAATCATCAGGACTCGTTATGTTGTTGTGTTGTGCGTCTCTTCCCAGCAGGTGGCAGCAGGAAGGCACAGTGGTGGTGGTGGTGGGCGGGGCTACTGCACAGAGGGTCACATGATCGCACCATGTGACCCAAGGCACTGTGGCATTGGAGGACACTTGACTGGAGGTACGTCACCGCTGGTGCCACCTGCGGCCGTCAACAGGAAACAGGAAGTGCTACCGGTCTTGACTTCCTGCCTGCTAACAGGAAGTCACACGTTTGCTGCGTTAATGGAACATTGTGATTTTGTGCTGCAAAGCATTGTGGGAGCGAGCAGGAAGCAGATTTCCATTGTGCAGTCCTGGGGACAGGAAGTGGCACTACGTCCTGTTAGCCTCGTTAGCCTAGCGAGCAGGAAGGCCCCCCCCCCTCCCCAGTGTGAGTCTGTCATCACAACACACAGCTGACACAAACACACCACTGATGACGAGCGTCGTCCTCCGCTGGTTCCTGTCGAGAGCAGCACCTCCTGCTGGCTACAGGTGGAACTGCGCCAGGGTTTTGGTGTTTTGTGGATTGTTTTCTTTCTTCCGTGACATCCCAGCAGCAGAGTCGGTGGGCGGAGTCAGTTGCTCGGACTCCGCCCACCAACAGCGACAACACAGCCGGTTGATCTGTTTTTGCAGTTTGCTTTCTCACCACCGGGTGTCACTACAGCTCACTGGAGTCCACTGAGTTCGCAAGGCCGCTTGACCGCACAAACACAGTGTGAAGGTCGAAGGTCGCTCACCTGTGGAAACATCAGGTGGTCGATGACATCACAGCCAGGAACAGGAAGTGGTTGAGGCGCTTAGTGTAAGATAAAGGTAAAAAAAAGCTGGTGTCTTTCTGTGTAAAATGACTTGAATAAATATTTTCATGCGTTTGATCGTGAAGATTTTTCTGGGAGATGTTTCCAGAAGTTTATAGAAGGTTTTCCAGAAGTTTCCGGAAGTTTCCGGGAGTTTCTGGAAGTTTCCAGAGGTTTCCAGGAGATTCCAGGACTTTCTGGAAGTTCCTGAAAGTTACTGGAAGTTTCTGGAAGTTTCGGGCTCCCTCATTGGTCGGCCGGGATGCCGCTGGGGTATCGCTGCAGCAGTTCCTCCACCTCGATCACCTCCACCACCAGGTCCCGGATCTCCCGGACCGAGTCAGCGGGAGGAAGGGATGGGGGAGGAGCCTCGGTCACAGACGGGGCTTCCCGTTGGTTGGGCTCAGTGGGCGGAGCCTCGGTGGTCTTCTCCTCCTCGTGATCACCTGAGGTCACCTCTGATTGGCCAAGGTCGCCCGAGGGGGCGGAGCCACTCGGCAGGTCCTCCACTTCCTGTCTGGTCTGAAACTCAGGCGGCGGCTGCAGTAGCACCTGGTTCAGGTGGGAATCCTGGACACCAGGGGGCGCCACAGCGTCATCCTCCTGTGGCTGCGGTGCAGCTTCCACTTCCTGTTGGACCTGTGGAGCTGCTGCTTCCACTTCCTGTTGGGCCTGTGAAGCTGCTGCTTCTACTTCCTGTTGGGCCTGTGAAGCTGCTGCTTCCACTTCCTGTTGGACCTGTGGAGCTGCTGCTTCCACTTCCTGTTGGGCCCTTGAAGCTGCTGCTTCCACTTCCTGTTGGGCCTGTGGAGCTGCTGCTTCTACTTCCTGTTGGGCCCTTGAAGCTGCTGCTTCCACTTCCTGTTGGGCCTGTGGAGCTGCTGCTTCCACTTCCTGTTGGGCCTGTGAAGCTGCTGCTTCTACTTCCTGTTGTTTCTTTGGAGCTGCTTCCACTTCCTGTTGGGCCTGTGGAGCTGCTGCTTCTACTTCCTGTTGGGCCTGTGGAGCTGCTGCTTCCACTTCCTGTTGGGCCTGTGGAGCTGCTGCTTCAACTTCCTGTTGGGCCTGTGAAGCTGCTGCTTCCACTTCCTGTTGGACCTGTGTAGCTGCTGCTTCAACTTCCTGTTGGGCCTGTGGAGCTGCTGCTTCTACTTCCTGTTGGGCCTGTGGAGCTGCTGCTTCTACTTCCTGTTGGGCCCTTGAAGCTGCTGCTTCAACTTCCTGTTGTTTCTTTGGAGCTGCTTCCACTTCCTCTTGGGCCTGTGAAGCTGCTGCTTCCACTTCCTCTTGGGCCTGTGGAGCTGCTGCTTCCACTTCCTGTTGGGCCTGTGGAGCTGCTGCTTCCACTTCCTGTTGGGTCTGTGGAGCCTCAGCTTCCACTTCCTGTTGGGCCTGTGGAGCTGCTGCTTCTACTTCCTGTTGGGCCTGTGTAGCTGCTGCTTCCACTTCCTGTTGTTTCTTTGGAGCTGCTTCCACTTCCTCTTGGGTCTGTGGAGCTGCTGCTTCTACTTCCTGTTGGACCTGTGGAGCTGCTGCTTCCACTTCCTGTTGGACCTGTGGTGCTGCTGCCTCTACTTCCTGTTGGACCTGTGAGGCAACTGCTTCCACTTCCTCTTGGGTCTGTGGAGCTTTTGCTTCCACTTCCTGTTGGACCTGTGGTGCTGCTGCTTCCATTTCCGGTTGGTTCATTGGAGCTTCTTCTACTTCCTGTTGGACCTCTGGAGCAGCTACATTCACTTCCTGTTGGGTCTGTGGATCTGCTTCTACTTCCTGTTGGACCTTTAGAGCTGGTTCCACTTCCTGTTGGGTTTGTAGAGCTGCTTCCACTTCCTGTTGGACCTTTAGAGCTGGTTCCACTTCCTGTTGGGTTTGTAGAGCTGCTTCCACTTCCTGTTGGACCTTTAGAGCTGCTTCCACTTCCTGTTGTGTCTCGTGGACCATCACCACCTCTGTCAGCGGGGCTCCCTGGTTCACCTCCTCCCCCTCTGGCAAGCCATTGGGCGGCGCCGGCTGGGCGGGGGCGGGGCTCTTGGCAGGGGAGGCGGGGCTACTGGGCGGCGAGGAGAGGCTGGAGCGACTGGATTGGCTGAGCAGGTCCCTGCTGTCGGAGGACAGGTCGTACTTCCTGAGAGCAGCTGCCTCCCTCACCACTGCAGGAGAGAGGGGCGAGTTAGGAGGCGTGGCCTACCAGCGTGTGTGTGTGTGTGTGTGTGTGTGTGTGAGAGCATCCAGTCTGACCTTTGCCGACCTCTGAGTCCAGACTCTGCAGCAGGACGTCCTCGTAGACGTTGTGGATGTGGACGAAGTGGGCGTGGTCCTCGTTGACCGACTGCTGGAGGCCCTGCAGCGCCTGGTAGGGAGGTCAGAGGTCAGAGGTGGGAGGGGGGGGGGGTAACAAAGTAGTGCAAATACTTTGAACTCTGCTTTGGTGGAGTTCAATAAAAAAAATTAAAAAATTATTTTAGAGTAGCTCAGCTTTGGGGGTCAAAGGTCGGCATGTTTGCACTCCAGCTGGAAAATGAATGTGAAAATAACACTGGTCGTTGTGAAAGAGTGTCAACATCCCATAATATGTCTGAGTGGTCAGAGTGACGACTGACTCCAGTTTGGCTGAGCTGCCGCTGGAACAAAGAAAGAAAGAGAGAAAAACCACAGCATTGGGAGTAACGAGGCGCTGACCTCTGACCTCTGACCTTTGACCTCTGCTCAGTTCAATTCGGATTATTCTCTCTGTCATTTTTGCAAAATGACAAACAAATGCGCCGTTTCATTCAGAGTAAATTTTTTTTTTCTTCTTCTTCTTCTTTTCACTGGAGGACGTTCCAGAACCTGTACTCGAGTACTTTTACTGGAGTACAGGAGCTGGGTACAATACTTTTTACCAGAGTATTTATCTTTACACAAGTACTTCTACTGAAATAAAGACTGCTGTGAACACTGTGGTGACCCCTGGTCCGAGGTCACACAAGGCCTCTGCCTGAGTGTGTGTGTGTGTGTGTGTGTGTGTGTGTGTGCGCCCACTGTCTTGCAGCTCTGCTCCAGGTTCTTCTTGATGAAGGGCAGTGTGATGGACACCAGAGCCTCCCTGCTGATCCTCTTCCTCACCGTGCTGCTGTCGTAGTCGTAGTGCTGCAGCGGGGCCACCGCACTCTCAGTCAGGGTCACAGGTCAAAAAGGTCACGAGGTCAAATTGCAAAGCGGGGCCTGACCTTGAGCACCCGGTGTTTGACCTTGTCGACGGCGGCCTGCTGCTGGTCGGGATGCTCGTCCACGGCCTTGAAGAGCAGCTGCTGGAAGGTGAAGGCGGCGTTCTCCATCAGCTGCAAGACCAACACCACACACACACACACACACACACACACACACACACACAGCTGATTCAAACTTTACAGTCATAATGACGTCAATACAGTTGTGTTTGTTGCTATGTATTTCTGCATGTGTGTGTGTGTGTGTGTGTGCGCACCTGCTGCAGCTCCAGCTCCGCCCTGTCAATCACTGCCGTCATGTTGGAGAAGCCGAATCGTTGCTGCAGTAACGGCAGTTTGTCCTGCAGGGCGGCGACCTTCTGGTAGCAGCTGAGGAGGTGTGGCCTGGACATGCTGAGGAGAGCCTGACACACACACACACACACACACACACACACACACACACACACACACACACACACAGGTTGAGGTTGAGTGGCGCCCCCTGCTGTCACAACACTGGCAGTTTTCAGTCCAGTCAGCTTTTAGACGCACCTGCTGCGCCTGCTCGGTGTCTCCCCGCAGGACGTCCTGACACACCTGCTCCATCTGCTGCTCCGCCTGCCGCCGCCCCTCCAGGAAGCCGCAGCTGATTGGCTGCAGCAGCTCCTCCAGCAGCTCCTCCAGGTGCGGCTGCACCGCCTCCTCGCACAGCTGCTGCAGCGGCTGCTGCACCTCCGCTGCACATAGGAAGAGCGGAGGGTGGGGTCAAAGGGGGCGGGGCCACAAGGAGGCAAGTGGCAGCGACGAACCACAGCAAAGACCGGATAGCTAGCATGCTAGTCTGCGGCTAGCTAGCTAACTGCCGCTACCGCTACAGTTTAAAGTGAAGATGTTTGAGTCTGACGTGAACATTAGCGAGGCAGGCTAATATTTAGCGACAGTAGAAATCGACGTTATTCAATGAATAACGCTGTCTGAGTGTTTGCTGCCCCCGCAGGCGAGACAGTGCAAGCCACTGCTGTTTTCCCTGGCTGTGATTGGTCGACGGCGACTGGCCGCTACCTCGCACCGCCTCCTCCAGCCGCCGCCGCGTCGCCACGATCTGGTCCATGTCAGAGAGCATCAGCACCTCCTGCTGGCGATCGCAGGAACTACACTCCTCCTTCAGGGCTGAGAGGCCCTCCAGGAGGCGCTGCTGAGCCAGCAGGTAGGCAGCCTCCACCGTCTGGAGGCGGGGGAGAGGAGGGAGGAGAGAGAGAGCAGCCAATGAGTGTATGAGAGAGACCTTCACCTCCTCTCCTGGCCCCGCCCCCTCCACTCACAGCGAACCACACCCTCTTCTTCTCAGTCTTCTTGGCCTTCAGTCGAGGCAGCAGCTCCGTCTCCAGGGACGGCAGCAGCTGCTCCATCACCAGGTTGCCCATCACCTGCACACACACAGGCTGTTAGATAGGGGACAGCAGCAGCAGCAGCAGCAGCAGCAGCAGCAGTAACAGTCACAGCAGCAGCAGCAGTCACTCACTCGGACGTCGCTGCCCACCAGCAGCTCCCAGGAGTGGTACTTTCCTCGGTCCTGGCGGTAGAGCTGCACGGCCCTGAGGAAGGACTGGACCTCCAGAGACCCCTTCTTCAAGAAGTCTGAGGAGGAGGAGCAGGAGGAGGAGCATGTCAGGATGGAGCCGTTCATCAACAACTGAGTCAAATGACTCGATCGACTCATCTGCACAACACGGAGTCACGTCTCCAGTCTGCACCTCAAACTGTTTGGAACCAAATCTGGGACTGGGAGTCTGAAACTGAGTCAGTGACCGGGAGTCTGGAACTGAGTCAGTGACTGGGAGTCTGGAACTGGGTCAGTGACCAGGAGTCTGGAACTGAGTCAGTGACCGGGAGTCTGGAAGCAGATCTGGAACCAAGTCTGGAATCGACCCCAACTGGGAGTATGGAACTGAGTTTTATCTGAGTCTGGAACCGGGTCAGTGACCGGGAGTCTGAGCACGAATCTAACTGAGTCTGGAACTGAGTCAGTAACTGAGTCAATGACAAGGAGTCTCGAACCCACTCTAGAGTCTTTAAGTGAGTCTAGAAGCGAGTGTGCTGACCGTGGTTCTGGTGGCGGATGCAGTCGGACAGGATGGACAGGAAGCGGTCCTGCTTGCTCTGCTGCCTGAAGCAGAAGTACGAGTCCCTCCTGTAGGGCAGCCGCAGGTAGACGGGGAATTGACCCGGCAACCCTGCCAGGGCCGGAGCAAAGTCCTCCTTCACACCTGCAACCAGAGAGGAACCAGGAGGAACCAGAGAGAGCCATCAGAGAGACATCGGAACCACAGCTACCACCTGCTAGCCCGAGGTTAGCTTGTGGACCTTCCAGCTGGAGGTTAGCTTGTGGACCGGCTAGCCCGAGGTTAGCTTGTGGACCTTCCAGCTGGATTCACTGAAATCAATCATAATAAATGATGCTACGTTCAATCATTTGGTTTCTACGTACTGGAGTCGTCGGGGAAACACTTGTCCACCGCCGCCATGTACTTCTCCTCTGTGGTGAAGACAGCGCCACCTGTCGGCAGCAGCTTGTGGTGTGGAGGGACACCTTTGAGGAAGGTCTGGAGAGGAGGAGAAGAGAAGGTGAGTGAAGTGGTGCTGGTGGCGCCCCCTGCTGGTGCTGGTGGTGCTGCCGGTGGTGGTGGTGGGCGGCGGCCTGTCTCACCTCCAGCCCGTCGTGACACTCCAGGCAGTAATTGGCTCTCACCACCACGTAGCGCTCACGCCACTTCCTGCTCTCGTCAAAGTACAGCAGCCCGTCTTCGTAGAGAACCTCGCCGTCCTCCGCCGCTTCCTGTTGACAGCAGCGACACACAGTGACCTCCAGGGACACACAGTGACCTCCAGGGACATACAGTGACCTCCAGGGACACACAGTGACCTCCAGGGACACACAGACGACCTCCAGGGACACACAGCGACCTTCAGGGACACACAGTGACCTCCAGGGACACACAACGACCTCCAGGGAACACACAGTGACCTCCAGGGACACACAGTGACCTCCAGCGACACACAGCGACCTCCAGGGACACACAGTGACCTCCAGGGACACACAGTGACCTCCAGGGACACACAGTGACATCCAGGGACACACAGTGACCTCCAGGGACACACAGTGACCTCCAGGGAACACACAGTGACCTCAGGGACACCTCCAGGGACAGGGAACACAACGACCTTCATGGACACACAGTGACCTCCAGGGAACACACAATGACCTCCAGGGACACACAGCGACCTCCAGCGACACACAGTGACCTCCAGGGACACACAGTGACCTCCAGGTACACACAACGACCTTCATGGGCACACAGTGACCTCCAGCGACACACAACGACCTCCAGGGACACACAGTGACCTCCAGGGACACACAACGACCTTCATGGACACACAACGACCTTGAAGGCCAGCGTACCTTCTGCTTGAGCAGCTGTGTGATCTTCTCCTTGCGCGGCTCCAGGTCTTCCTCCACCTGAGCGAATCGAGCGGCTGAATACTGCCCCCTGTAGTACGGACTGAAGTCCTGCAGCTCGGCCTCGGCCCTGTCTGCACACACACACACACACACACACACAGGGAGACAGACAGGAAGTCAGCAATGCCGGACAGGAAGTGAGTGGACAGTTTGGGGGGGTCGGCGATTCACAGACGACTCGAGGCGACGTTTGATTCACTCGTCAGTGAACGGAGACCGATTCAGACTGAACTGATCATCCACTTCCTGTCCAGGCAGGAAGTGGTTTGAGGACCTGGAGGAGGCAGCAGCAGCAGCAGCAGCAGCAGCCGCTGGTTGCCGTGGCAACGCAGGACCGACGGCAGCGACTCTTTGACCAGAAACCTGCTTTAAACCAGTTCCAACCGGCTCCACAGACACTCAACTCCTCCAACAGTCTGCAGCCAGGGGGCGCCCACACCCCCTCCCCCCACCCCCATCCCGCCAGGTGAAGGTGTGCTGCTCCACTGACAGCCACCAATCCACTGTCGGAATGTGAGGAATGAGGTGGTCAAGCCCCGCCCCCCTTCCAGAGAGACCTGTCTGTCAACATTCAGAGGCCTCAGAGGAGCAGCACACACACACACACACACTGAGGGAGGAACCTGATTCAGTGATTCAGTGATTCAGTGAGTCACTCAAAAAAAAAACAAATTCAAAAAGAGTCACAATGTGACACACACACTCCAAACACTGGGCCATGTGTGTGTGTGTGTGTGTGTGTGTGCGACATGTCGCTGCTCGTTCAGACAGAAACAAGAGGAATGCAAAGAAAACCCCACACACACACACACACACACACACACACATTCAACCGCTAGCTAATGCTAATGCTAGCAGGGTGTTGGTGACACTGATAACCAGCGTCTCAGGTTGACCTGCAGGTCAGTGGGTGGAGCCAGAGCAGCTGACACACACACACACACACACACACACACATGTAGTTTTATTAATTAGTAACTTGAAAACATTGTTGTTGTGTTGTTGTGTTGTTTTGTTGTTGTTAGCCTGGTGTTTGGTGTCTGCCGCCAGACTTGTTGTGTTGTTGTTGTGTTGTTGTTGCTGCTGCAGTTCCGACTTGATGATGTTTCCCCCAAAACAGACACGCAGTCGAGTGACGCACTCCCTCCTCACACACACACAGACACACACACAGACACACACACACTCTGGAATGTTTTCCTCCATGAGAAGCCGATGCTGCTCCGTCTCCCAGCGGCCAGGAAAAAGTGACGAGTCCGACACAGAGGGATGATTAGTGGGCGAGCGAGCGACCTCTCTCTCTCTCTCTCTCTCTGCCCCCCCCGTGATTGGCTCGTTGCCATGGCAACAGCGGAGCCGCCACCTCCCCCCTGAACATCGTCAGCTTCTCCCAAAGCCCCGCCCACCACGTGACCTTTCACCTCTGATTGTTTGTGGACCAAACATCTGGAACTGTGTGTGTGTGTGTGTGTGTGTGTGTGAGACCTGCTGACTCGACACACACACACACACTTGGCAGTGGGAGGGCGGGGCTACTTCCTCCAGAGGATGGAAGGGGAGGGGCCACCTGTTGATGATGTCACTGACCCGCTGACCTCCAGGTGACAGACAGGTGGTGATGGGACTCGCCCACCACACACACACACACACACACACACACACACAACCAGACAGGAGGTTGGCCGTGAGTGGACGAAACCTTTGACCCCGCCCCCCGAGGTCACATGGTTCCTGCCGATCAACCACGTCAACCGTCTCTGTTGAAACAACAAAACTGCTGAGGACAATGTTGGTGTCATGTGACCTCACACACCTCGGGTCACATGACCCGGTTGCCGCCCTTCAGGTGGAGACCACACACACACACACACACACACTCCACTGAAATCTGATATTTACAAAGCAAATGAGTCAGTGGGCGGAGCCTGCGGGTCAAGAGGGGGCGGGGCCAACCCCCACAAATATGTGTGTGTGTGTGTGTGTGTGCGATGACTTCATGTGTGAGTCATTCACACAAACCCACCCAAAAACAAAGTGAGAAACACACTTTCTCTCACACACACACACACACACACACACACACACACACACACACCTGAAGCAGCTTGACACCTGTTGTTGGCACGGTGTCTGCGGTGCGCGCGCCACTAGCAGCAGACAGGGAGCATCCTTCTTTTATTTCTTTTTTTGTCCTCGCGCCAGATTGACACAACACACACACACACACACACACACTGGCGGGACAAAAGGCGGGCGGGTCGGTCTCAACCTGTCGGTCCGGTCCGAGAGCGACGGACAGGTGAGACCTGATCCGGCCCCGCCCCCCTCCCCCCCCACCTCCGAGCTCTAACATGTAGCGGGCAGTAACGACAACATTATTAACAGCAATAAAAACTCACAGTGACAACTACAACATCAACGACGATCAACTCCGCCTGCGTCCCTCAGCGACTCGCGCCGCCGCTGTGAGGCGCGAGTCGCGCGGCAACAGGAAGTTCACCGGAGTGGTTCGGCTCCTCGAGCGCGAGTCATCTCGCGCTCAGATCGACACTTTGGATCGGCTCGGCTCGGTTCGGCTCGGCTCGGCTCGGCTCGGTTCGGTACCTGTGACGTGTGCGGCCGTGGCGTCGTCCAGCAGGCTGGAGGCGGAGATCCCCATGGCGGCGCTGCGGCTCCGGAGACCCGCAGGTAGGAGTCGGTGCTCAGGTGGAGCTCCGCGAGGACCGAGAGAGGAGGAGGAGGAGGAGGAGGGAGGGAGGTGGCTCCTCCCACCACCACCTCCTCCTCCTCCTCCTCCCATGATGCGCTCCTTTCGGGCGTCGCTATGTGACGAGCGGCTCTGATTCACCGAATCGCTGATGAATCACAACGTTTCCTTCACACTGAACCGAGCCGAACCGGTCCGTGGTGCCACGTCATCAACCTTGCAGCTCGCGTATCTCTCCCTCCGCCCGACAGTTTGATTCTCCCAGCGGTTTTGTTAAAAAAAAAAAAAAAACCCTTCATGACGTCATTCCTCACCGAGTCAGACTCGAGGTTAAACTTGATTATTGGAGTCGAGAGTCGCAAAGCAGATCCTTGGAAAATGTTCGGTTCACTTCCACTCGTGGACTCCTTATTTCCTAAAGCCTGGTCTCTGCTGCCCTCTGGCGGCGGCTGGCCGCATTGAACACCCGAGTCACTAGATATGAACAGGTTTGTTTATTATTATTATTCTGATTTTTATATTTTAACAAGACGACTTGAAAACAAAAATAAAACATCAAGCAGGAGGAGGAGAAGGAAGAGGAGGAGGAGGAAGAGGAGGGGGAGGAGGAGCAGGAGGAGGAGGAGGAGCATAAACTGTCAACAAAAGATGGGTGGAATAAATAGAGAGTGGTGGAGTCGGACCAGAACGTTGACATCAACCTTGGTTTTCACAGTCAGGAGAGTCCTGCGTCACGTGACACGGTGATGTCATCGCCTCTCAGCACCAAACGGGCCAATCAGTGTGTGACTTGGTTAGGATCGAAACGCTGCCAAAAATAAAAACTAAGAGAAGTCACTGCATCCCTTCTGTCTTTGATGCAGGGAGAGAGAGAGAGAGAGTGAGAGAGAGAGAGAGAGAGAGAGAGAGAGAGAGAGAGAGAGAGAGAGAGAGAGAGAGAGAGAGAGAGAGAGAGAGAGAGAGAGAGAGAGAGAGAGAGAGAGAGAGAGAGAGAGAGAGAGAGAGAGAGAGAGAGAGAGAGAGAGAGAGAGAGAGAGAGAGAGAGAGAGAGAGAGAGAGAGAGAGAGAGCGCCCCCTGTCGGCCTAGGAGGCTCCTCACACCTGCGTCTGCTCGGCAGTGCTAGTGCTGCTAGCGCTAGCGTTGGTGCAGGTGGGCACGCTGTACTGGGTGAGGACGTCCTTGAACTGCAGCAGAGAGGCGTCGGTTCGAACCCCAGTGGGGTCAAAGTGGGTGCGGCTCACCCTGAAGCCCGCCTCCGTCAGGTACTGCAGGAACCTGTTGAGCCTGCAGGGGCACAGTCACCAACTTCAGCATCTTCATCATCACCACCATCATCACCATCATCATCATCACCACCACCATCAATCATCATCATCATCATCATCCATCATCATCATCATCATCATCATCATCATCATCATCATCATCACCATCATCATCATCCTCATCATCACCATCATCATCACCATCACCACCATCATCTTCATCATCACCATCATCATCATCATCACCACCACCATCAATCATCATCATCATCATCATCATCAATCATCATCATCACCATCATCATCATCACCACCACCATCAATCATCATCATCATCAATCATCATCATCATCACCACCACCATCAATCATCATCATCATCAATCATCATCATCATCATCATCATCATCATCATCATCCTCATCATCATCATCATCATCACCACCACCACCATCAATCATCATCATCATCAATCATCATCATCATCATCATCATCATCCATCATCATCATCACCACCACCATCATCATCATCACCACCACCACCACCACCACCACCACTGCAATGCACCCTGGGTAGTGACTGACTTGGGCATGTTCATTCCTCTGATGCTGTGTCTGTGGATGCTGTAGTAGAAGGCCGGGTGCTCCAGGGGGGCGTCGGCCTTCAGCTTCTTCACCACGGCCCCCCCGCCATCCTCGCCGCTCTTCCTCTTGCCTGCACCAAGCAAGGTCAAGGTGAGCTTGAGGTCACGACCTTTTCTTCATCATCATCATCATCATCATCATAATTCCCCAATAAAGTGGAAGCACTCTTCCTCTTCTTCCTCCTCTTCCTCTTCTTCGGTGGTGACTCACCTGACGGGTCGCTGCTAGCCGTTAGCTCGGCGCCGCTCTGCAGCGTCTTGATGACCACGCCGCACTCCACTGCACAGAGGAGATAGTAAAACAGTCAGTGTGTGTGTGTGTGTGTGCGTGTGTGTGTGTGTGTGTGTGTGTGTGTGTGTGTGTGTGTGCGTGAGGCCCTGGCTCGCACCCTGATTGGTCAGCGCCGACGGGCCGTGCGCCAGGCACTTGAGCGTGGTGCACTCGGACTCGCAGATCAGCGTCTTGACCAGCGGCTGGATGTCGTCCATGTTGTGCTGCACCGCCGCCGACAGCATCCGACGCAGGAAGCCAGTGTTGAAGAGAGGACCACACCTGCACACACACACACACACACACACACACACACACACAGGACACACACACACACACACACACACAGAGAGTCAACTCTTAATCATATCTCATTCTCTGTTCCTCTCTCTATGTGTTGCAGCCAATCTTGGAGCTACCACTAGAGGGCAGTGTTGCAGAGCAGTGTGTGTGTGTGTGTGTGTGTGTGTGTGTGTGTGTGTTGCCCTACCACAGGGGTCCCAGGTGCACGGCCGTCTTCCCCGGCAGACTCCCGTGACAGTTGCATGGCAGCGTGTCTGCAGGTCAAACACACACACACACAGACAGACAAAATGGCAAGGTCAAAGGTCGCCGCCAGCCAGTGCCAGGCCAGTCATGCTCTCCAGGATAATAATCGCCAGCCAACACGGGGAGGGAGGAGCTTCGGCTCTCGGCTGCAGTTGTTTGTTTTTAACTGTCTGCAGTTGCTCCTCCCGGCCAGCGGGCGCCGCCACTCACCGTCCACCATGTTGCCCAGCTTGAGGAAGAGTCTCTCCTCGCACCACTGGCAGTGGACCAGGCGCCGCAGCCTCTTGGTGGCCTCGTCGGCCTGCGTGGGGCCTCGCAGCACTCGGACCACCAGCAGCACAAAATGCTCCAGCGCCACCGCCAGGAGGACCTCCACGCCCTTGTTGCAGCGGGCCGCCGCCCTGCAGGGGGAGGGGCACGCACACGCACACACACACACACACACACACCAATCAGAGGCAGACTGGGTTAAGCTAAGGGGCCAGTGAGCGAACTTCTGTGGGCGGGGACTTCCGGGGCTGGGATAAGGCTATGGGGGCGGGGCAAAGACTCAGGGGGGCGGGGCAGGAAGTCAGGGCAACCACTTCCTGGTGGCTCGTTTTGTTTCTGAAACTGAAGCTGACACCAACAACAACAACAACAACAACTGTGGGCGAGCCACTGATCCCACCAAGAGTCTGAATTCACTGGAATACTACTGCCACTACTACTACTACTACTACTACTACTACTAATACTACTAATACTAATACTACTAGAATACTACTGCCACTATTACAACTACTACTAGAATACTACTGCCACTACTAGAATACTACTGCCACTATTACTACTACACTAATACTACTACTACTAGAATACTACTGCCACTATTACTAATACACTAATACTACTACTACTAGAATACTACTGCCACTACTAGAATACTACTGCCACTATTACAACTACTACTAGAATACTACTGCTACTACTAGAATACTACTGCCACTATTACTACTACACTAATACTACTACTACTAGAATACTACTACTCCGACTACTAAAATCCAAAGAATACTACTGGAATACTTCGACAACTCAGAATGCTCTTCATTGTCACAATTCCCTTCAAAAGCGGCCAGCGAGTGTAGTCGAAATGGGCTGGGCTCGGCTAAGGGGCCGAGGCTAAGCTAAAGGGGGCGGGGCTACCTGGCCACGGTGGCGGCCACCATGCGCGCCGCCAGCTCCTTGTAGTACTCGGTGCGGACGATGTGGCAGCCGTAGTGGCGCAGCGTGACGTTGGGTGACTTGGAGTAGAGCGAGCCGGTGTCGGTGGACGTCACCGACACGATGCCCAGGTTCCGCACGTTCCTGAAGGCAGCGTCCAGGTAGTTGACGGCCGTGCCATACGGGTCCAGGTGGCTGCAGGTGCACAGGTGAGGGTTAGCTCGTTAGCGTAGCCACCTCCCCTCTCCCGTGATGCTTCAGCGACCCCGACACCCCTCTAATTCACCAAGTTATAATTCTTCCATTCTTCATATTGACCTGTAGTTAATGTTAACTACTGGTATTATCATGAAGGACAGCAAAGAACCTTAACGACAGGTAGTAACATTAGCCACAGGTAATAACCTTAACGACAGGTAGTAACATTAGCCACAGGTAATAACCTTAACGACAGGTAGTAACATTAGCCACAGGTAATAACGTTAGCTGTAGGCAGTGATTTTAGGTTCAGGTAATCATGTTGAGTTCAGGTGACGTTAACCACAGGTACAGCTAATTACCTGTTAGCTGCAGGTAATAATGTGAAGTACAGGTAGTAACGGTAACTACAGGTAGTAGCGCTAGCTTCAGGTAATAATGTTAACTACAGGTAATAACGTTAACGACAGGTAGTAACGGTAACTACAGGTAATAACGTTAACTACAGGTAATAACGTTAACTACAGGTAGTAACGGTAACTACAGGTAGTAGCGCTAGCCTCAGGTAATAATGTTAACTACAGGTAATAACATTAACTGCAGTTAGTAACGTTAGCCACAGGTAATTGTGTTAGCCACAGGTTCAGGCGGCAGTATTCCCCAGCCTCCGATGGAGCAGACTCCCCCTGCTGGTGGCGGCTGGTATTTAAAGCGGCAGTCACTCACATGTAGTCGAATCCTCGCAGGTGCATGATGACGTTGGCGTCCATCTTGGTGACCTCCACTGTGGCGGCGCTACTAGCGCTGCTGCTGCTGCTGCTGCTGCTGCTGCTGCTAGCGGCGCTCGCGCTGGCGGTGGGCGGCGCCCCCTTGTTGACCTCGCCGTTGGCCCCGTTGGCCCCGTCAGGTCCCCGGGGGGTCCGTGGGCCGCCCTCCACCCGGATGTCGTTGAGCTTGCAGTTCTCCTTGATCATCTTGACGCACGCGTCGCTGATGTCGTTGATGACCACCCTGACGGCGCCGCGCAGGTGCTTGGCCCACTGGAGCCCCGTGATGCCTGCCGGGCGAGAGAGGGACAGGAAGTCAGGGGCCACCACTTCCTGGACACCAACTACTACTACTACTACAACTAAAGTACAACAACTACTACTAAAATCCAACCATTACTACTACCACAACTACTACTACTACTAACATACTACTCCCATTTCAACTAAAATACTACGACTACTACTAGAATACTACTGGAATACTACTACTCCCACTATGACTAAAATACCATTACTACTATAACACTACTACTACTACTACTACTAAAATCCAACTACGACTACTAGAATACTTGTCCTACTACTAAGATACTAAATACTAAAATACAACTATTACTACTTCTACTACTACAAATATACAACGACCACTACTACGACTACTAGAATACTACTACGACTACTTCTACTACTATTAAAATACTGCTGCTACTACTAAGATACTAAATACTAAAATACAACTATTACTACTACTACAAATACTACTACTACTAGAAGACTTACTACTACCACTACAACTAAAATACTACTACTCGAATACCACTCCTACCATTAAAATCGAACCACTACTCCTATTAAAACACTGCTCCCACTGCTAGAGTACTACTGCTACTAATACTTCTACTATTAAAATACTACTGCCGCTACCAGAATACTACTATGACTACTAGTACTACTATTAAAATACTCCTCACCTGTGGCTCCGAAGGCGTCCAGACACTCCAGAGGGTTTCGGCCCTTTTCCTCAGCCAGGACGGCCAGAGAGCAGAACACCAGCTGCCTGCACACACACACACACACACACACACAGGGTGAGTAGTGTGGTCAGCTGCGGCCACCAGCTGACCTCTGACCTCTGACCCCCAGGGCCGCCACCTGTTGTTCTTCATCTTGCGGTTGAAGTAGGTGTCGCTCTTCTGCGGCACCGTGTGATTGGGCAGCAGCTGGACGTTGGTGCCCAGTTCCTTCAGGATCTCAAAGGGCTGACCAGAGGGAGCTGACCACACCACACACACACACACACACACACACACACACACACACACACACACACACACACACACACACACACACACACGCAGTGAGGCAAGACGGCCCAGTCAGGGTCAGGTTTAGGGTTTTGAAGGCAGGGAAGGGGGCGGGATGAGGTGTCAGGGCTCACCAGGCTCCTCCCCCTCCTCCTCGCCAGCCCCACCCCCCCCCGCTGTGTAGCTAGCCTCGGTCTCTCCTCGGTTGACGTGGCGTTTGAGGTGGCCCACCATGTCCGTCTTCCTGGCGATGGTGGAAGAGCAGACCACGCAGTGGTAGTGGGCCACGTGGCGGCCCGCCTGCAGGGTAGGGCAGAGGAGGTCAGGCCAGGGGTCAGGGGTCAGGGGTCAGCTGAGTGTGGAGGTCAGAGGTCGACCCGCTCACCTGCTCCCCGCCCAGGCTGGGCTTCAGGCTGCGGCAGGGCAGGTGGCAGATGCACATCTTCTGACCTGCAGGAGGGAGGGGGACGGGCGTCCCACACTGATGATGTCACAGAGGCTGACAGGCTAACTAGCTACCTGCTACTGCAACGCAACGTGCTACCCGACTGGAGCCAGGGGCTTGGTTTGATTGTTAATGTGTGTGTGTGACGACCTCCTGGTGCCTTCACCTTCAAATTCCACAAAGATCTTCCAGTGGAGGTTCTGCAGGTGTCTCCTCAGCTTGTGGCTGTAGCAGGCCTTGAACTTCTCCTCAGGACACAGAGGACACGACTTGCGTCCCGCTGGGCAGAGAGGAGAAGAGGAGAAGCATCAGCCTGGAGCTTCTCAACCTGGAGGACAACCTCAGGATGTGGAGCTCCTCAACCTGGAGCTCCTCAGGCCGTGGAGCTCTCAGGCTGTGGAGCTCCTCAACCTGGAGGAGCTCTTCAGGTTGTGGAGCTTCTCAGCCTGGAGCTCCTCAACCTGTGGAGTTCCTCAACCTGGAACAACTCACCACCGTTGAGGTCCACCAACATCTCCAGGCCCTCCAGCTTGGTCTGGATGGAGATGTGTCTGTCTGCCGGTGGGTGGGGGGAGAAGGACAGACTGAACAACACTCCTTCCTGTCTGTCTGTCATCACAGGAAGTGACATCGCAGTCTCTCGACCAGCCGAGGGTCACATGGTTGCAGCTTCCAGACTCACCCGCCGTCGTGGTGGAGGGTTTGGTGTCGCAGTCGGCTGCAGCCGGGGGGTCACCAGCTGGGGGCGCTCCATCTCCTCCACCTCACACACACACACACAGCTTCAACTGGGCTGGACTTTGAACTCAACACGAAGCGCCGCTCCTCAGTCACTGAACATTCTAACATCACTCTGGTTGTGTTACGGACCGGAAGTCACCACTGCTCGTCCGACCGCACCAGACAGCAGAGCAGCAGGAGCGCTGGTCGGCTTGACGTCTTTTAGCGCCACTTTCTGGTCACTTCCGCCCAGAACTGTGTGTGTGTGTGTGTGTGTGTGTGTGTGTGTGTGTGTGTGTGTGCGCATGTGTTTGTTCGCACCGACAGGCGACGCTCTTCTACAGCCGCTTCTCGCGGCCAAGCTAGCCGCCTAGCATTAGCGGTAGCTTGTTTAGGTCCTGTGGCGGAGCTCCGTGGTGAGGACCTCGCCACCTCCGAACAAGACCGAACGTGATTCGTGCGCGCGTCTCCCCTCGGCCTCGCGCGCACAGCTTCCGGCGGGACCCCCCCCCCCCTCCTCCTCCCCACCACCACCACCACAGTGTCCGCACTGAAAACTCACTTTTGTCGGTTGCGTCCTCCTGGTGCCGCGGGGCTGCCTCCGCCATCATCCCCACAGTCAGTCAGCCAGCCAGCCAGCCAGCCAGTCGCTCTGTGTGGGGCTGTTTGGGAAGTCGAGGCAGCCGTGGAGGAGCCTGCAGCTGCAGCGGCACCCAGTGGACTGGAGGAACTGGAGGCCTTGCGGGTTGCATTGCATTCAGATCAGGATCTCGTCATTTCGAGATAAGGCGCCAATTTTTATTTTTTTTATTTTTTATTATTATTCATTTTTTTATTTGTTTATTTTTACATCCAGAGAATGCAATGGGCTTCCGTACAACAAGCTTCCGTATTGCAAAAATTCAAAAGAAAAGGCAGGAAGGAGCAGAAACGGCTTCGTTACTGTACTTGTGTTATAGGGAAGTAGTTGTACGAATGAACCACTAGATGGTACTATTGTTACATTCAGCTCAGTATAGGCGATTTATCGCGGTTTTCAATGTATACATACAGGTACTACCCGAAAGAGTTGTTTTATTTTGGCAATTTAACGTAAAAGTTGTTTTATTTTGACAATTTAACATAAAAGATGAAAGCGACACATTTTATTGAGCCATTCCACGCACATTGACATCTCAAGCAGTTCCTTGTTGTCACTTTGCTGATTAAGATTTTCAGCTTATTAAAACCACAAAGCCACAAACTCAGAAAATTAGAATAGTGTGAAAAGCTTCAGTTGTGTAGCTTCAAAGAGTCCAAAGAATCCAAAACCCCTGCAAAAGGCTCCTGAGTCTTGGGGGGGGGGGGTACAACAACCTTCTCAGGAGGTTCTAGTGTTCTGGGTGGTACTGTAGAGGAGGCAGGGCGAAGAGGGCCCGGCGGACTTGGAACTCCAGACTCCGGGGTGATCAACCACCTTGGCTTTCGTTTGTCAAGAACGCGCAGCACAAGTTTGTGTTGGGTGCCTATCGTCTTATTGCGCAGTAACTGATTCTTTCTGTTATGGTTGAAGGACTCACATGATGAAATGTCGGTAAAGGTGAAGTTAAGTTTCGATTCCTGACAAAGAAAATTGCAAAAGTCCCACATCTGCCGTCCTGGGTGTGGCAGGTACAACAACACACACAACAATAAAACTACAGTAAACAACAGGACTACAAAATAGAAAATACTAGAGACAAAATACCAAAAAAGCATAGAAAAACCCAAAATTACAGTGAAATGCATTAAGCAACAGGACTGTGTGTAAAAGCTGTGCAATTTATCACACAATATATCAATAAACGTGTCGCTGTTATCGGGTGGAGAGTTGTGTTTTGATTCTTGACAAACGAAAGCCAAGGCCCCTTATCTCCTGTCCTGGTCCTACACCGCCCCCTGCAGGCTGCTCAGACACTGACTTCAGATCTACTTTAAGGGCGTATGCACACCAGGAAAGTCCTTTAGTTCGCTTTCTTTGGTCCGGACCAAAATACAATGTATCTTTTTGCTTTGGTGCGGTTCCTTTTCACATTGCAATTGTCGCAAGAGTCCCAGTTTTTGACAACAAACCCACGCGTGCAAAATCATTGGACAAAACTGGGTTGTATTCACACCAGCCCAAAAGGTCCGCAAAGGGACTTTTTTTTTTTTTTTTTTTTGGTTTAGTTCGAACCAAACAGGACCGCGGTCCAGTGAGCCGCCGGTCGTCTTCGCGCAGTCAAGCCAGCCGCTTCTACATTTTCAGTGCGCCCGTGTTGCCGTACTTACGGCGAGAGAGTCCACTGAGAAAGTCAGCGCTAGTTCTATGGCGGGCGGTTTTGTGTGTGTGTGTGTGTGTGTGTGTGCTTTTTTCGTTTTGCGACAGAAAAGCTCCAATATTCAATTTTTTACTGTACAATAAAAATCAAAATGCTCCAGAAGTTCTGACCATGCTTGGTATGGTTGACCTGAGGAACACCCTGACTACATCCTCAGTCATTATCAAAGAGGGCCCAGTAAAAAAGTACAAACAGGTTAGGTCTGAATACGCCCTTAGATTCGTTTCCTGGTAAATTAGAAACAGACGGGCGATAAAAGCAGCAGCAGCAGCAGCAGCAGCAGACCAACAACACAGCCTGAACCCAGCAGAGGAACCATGAGGTGAGTCTGCTCTTCATGTCTCAGCTCTTCACCATCAAATGCTTTCACCGCTTCACAAGCAACATTCTTGGGTTAGTTACTGAACGGACGTCATTGATTGCAATCATAACATCTTCATATTATATTCATGTAAACATTAATATATAGTTAGTATATTAGACTGTATTATATTATATAATATTATATTATATTATATCATATTATATTATATTATATTATATTATATTGCACTACACTTCAAAAACCCTGATCTGTACATCCACACTTTTTAAATCGTTTTTGTGAAACCTATATTTAACTGCTTAAAACGTACATTTCCCCGACAGTGCCGCTCAGAACCAGTCAAGCCTGGAGTCCCAGCTGGGGGCGCTGCAGTGCCACTTCACCTGGAGTCTGGAGGGCAGCAGGTCCAGACTGCTTTATCTCCTGAAGCAGCTGGAGGACATCGGCACCGAGGAAGGAACCCCCTGGCTGGGCCACAGTTACAACCTGCAGGGCTTCACCCAGTGGGCCTTGGGCTCGGCCCAGGACGCCCGCACACTGTTCAGTAGGGCTGCAGAGGCCCTGGAGAAGGACCCTCCGTTCACTGAGCCCTGGCTGCTGGTCAACTACAGCAACCTGGCCTGGCTGCACCACCACCAGGGGGAGCCAGAGGAGACCCGGCTTACCTGGCCAAGGTGTCTGCCCTGATGGAACAGCATCCACCTCCGTCCCAGGACCAGCTCCACCCGGAGGTCGATGCAGAGAAGGCCTGGACCCTGATGAAGTTTGGCGAAGAACGCAAGCAGGAGGCCGAGGAGAGTTTCCACAGCGCCATCCACAGGCGGCCTGACATGGTGGAGTGGAACACCAGCTACGTGCTGTTGAAGGTGAGAGCTTTCAAAAACAGACCCCTGGACGACGAGCTCTTGGACAGATTGAGGGAAGCCACCCGACTGGATCCGGACAACCAGTACCTTGCCATCCAGTACCTGTTTGACAGAGGAGGGGATGTGAAGGATGAAGTTCGGGAGTTGGCTGAGAGGGTTCTGGAGAACCCAATCAGCAGCTACAGCGGGTGGAAAAGCATCCTGGTGATTTACAGGAACTACCACCTCTACGACGAAGCCATCGATCGGGCTGATGAGGCCCTGAGGAGGCATCCGGACCAGCGGTACCTCAAGATGTGTGCCGCTCTCTGCTACAAATGGAAAATCTTTTCTCCCGAGGAGGGTCGTCCTGAGCAAAGCCTGATAGAGCGAGCCATCAGTCTCCATCAGGAGGTGATTGATCTCTATCCTCAGCTTCTGAGGAAGAGAATCGATCTGGCAGACGTGATGGCCAAGTCTCCCGAGTACCTGGACCAGGCCGATGAGATCTACCAGGAGCTGCTGACTGACCTCGAGCCTGCAGATAAGCAGATGGTCTACAACTGCTACGCCAGATTTCTCTTCTTTAATCGTCAGAATAGCGAGGGGTCAATTCGATACCACATGAGGGCGGCAGAGATTCCCCACACGTCGTTCTTCCGCAAGAACAGCATCGACAATCTGCAGAAGATCATGGAGCGGGGGTGGGACAAACTGTGTGGGGAAATCCAGGAGTGTCTCAGCAACCTGGGTGACTGAGTGAGGACAGCTGGAGAAGATCGAAACCATCAGCCCTCAACAAAGCTTTGACGTATTTCTATTCAACATGACATAAAACATGTGTGTACCGCTTCATTGTAATCAAGTATTTAACCCGTGTGATGCTCTGCTTGTCTGCTTGTCACCTGTCACACCTGTCACCTGTCACACCTGTTGCACTGGATCAATAAACACTGGAGTGACTTTGACCTGATGTTTTTATCTTCCTTCCTCACTGGTGACTTGACACAAAACTCACAAGCATTGACAAAAGAGTAGAAACATCCGTCCATCCGTCTTCTCCCGCTTTATCTGGAGTGGGACCAACAGTCTCAGCAGAGACCCCCAGACTTCCCTGGCTCCAGTCACCTCCTCCAGCTCATCCCGTGGGATCCCAAGGCGTTCCAAGAGACCTGGTCCCTCCAGCAGGTCCTGGGTCTTCCTCGAGGTCTCCTCCCGGTGGGACATGCCAGGAACACCTCTCCAGAGAGGTGTCCCAAACTGATGCCCGAGCCACTTCAATCAGCTGGCCCCTCTCCATGTGGAGGAGCAGTGGCTCTACTCCAAGCTCCTCCCAGGAAACCAAGGTCCTCACCCTTTCCCTGAGGGTGACCCAGCTCCTCACCTTGAGCTCCTCACCCTGGGGGCTTTCTCATTGCCTCGCCTCGCCTCGGTTCGGTTCGGTTGTAGGGCGTTCGCACTGGCTGCTACACGGTTGTAGGGGGCGCCGTTTTGGTACCTCAAGCGCTCAGGGTCCAAGCGAGTCCAAGCGAGTTTAGTGGTGACGTAGCGACGAGCAGGGCACTGGATTGGCTCAGTGTCCTCGTCGATGTTCCCTGTTGGAGCGGACATCGACGCCAACTCCTTCCACACGGAACTTCCCTGTCAGGTACATTTGACCGTGAATGCAAGCAGCTACTATATGATATGTGCGTACATTTTTTGAAAACAGCTTTTTCTAGACATGTTTACTTTGTCTTTTGGGGAGGGCCGGGTGAACCGGGAATGCCCTCGACGTCGCGAGTGTGTTCAACCATATTCGCGAAAACGACGAGCGGCAAATACGGATTGGTTGAGAGGGCGTGGCTCTTCGCCGCGAGGAAGCCTCGAACACCGCGGCGTAAAGTCGTCCATGGCTCGCTAGAGCAGCTATTTCAAATAAGGAGGCGTGTTTACTGTCTGTTTGTTTTTAAATAAATGATATTTCCCGTTGTATCTGTCTGCATAAATGATCAACTGTGACTTCAGTGAGGAAAACTCTTCTTTCTTGAACAGAGAAGCGACCACAGACCGAGCAGCAGGTATGAAACAACCTCTACTTTGTCCATCGCTGCGCTGTTGTGTATCGCACAGAAATGATGCCGTCGAAAACATTGTCCCGCTTTACCGCGTCGACTCCGCCCACGGTCTCGTGATCCGGGGGGCCAATGAGGACACAACCGAACCGTGGCGAGGCGGGCAATGAGAACACGCCCCCATTCTTTAGGTCATCACCCAAAGCTCATGACCACAGGTGAGGGTGGGAACGTGGATTCTTCACCACGACGGACCGGTACAGCGACCGCATCGCTGCAGACGCTGCACCGATCCGCCTGTCGATCTCACGCTCCGCCCGCCCCTCACTGGTGAACAAGACCCCGAGACACTGGAACTCCTCCACCTGAGGCAGGATCTCCCCACCGAGCAGGAGAGGACAAGGCAGGAAGACAAGTAGAAACATATTTTAAAAATCATTTATTTTTGCAAAAGGTTCCAACACCGTCAAGTTGACGTTCACATCCGTCTAACATGAGGTTCTGCTGCTGCCTGCCGGTGGTGGAACACGGCATCCTCGGCATCTCCACAGCATCTCACACCTGGAGCAGGAACGGCTCCGGAATGGAATTGGTTGAAATACAAAAAAAAATAAAAATAAAAACAATTGAAAAAAATCACAAAAACAACAACAGCAGCAGCAGCAGCAGCAGCAGCAGCAGCAGCAGCAGCTGGTCCAGAAGACCGAGGTCACTCGTTTCCTCTGCGACTCTTCTTGTGGCTCTTCTTTGAGCTCCTGAGGAGGTAAAACACAAGATGTTTGAAGACAGGTCGACACAGCAGCAGCAGCAGCCGCAGCAGCAGCAGCAGCAGCAGCAGGCCTCACCTCTCTGGAGTCTTGGAGTGGCTGCGATGTCTGTGGCTCCTGTGGTGACCTGTTGGGTTTAGCAGAGGAGGCCACAGAGTTCACAGGATTCTGGACTTCAGTACATGAACAGATACGTGTGTGAAAAAATAAATACTCTAGTAGAGGGGTGGGGGGGTAGGGAGGATCATGACTGACTGAATATTAATATCATTTCTTCAAGTATCATCTTAAGGGCCGGATTAAAAAGCTTTAAGGGCCGCATATGGGCCCCCGGGCCGTAGTTTGCCCACGCCAAAGAAACAGTAGTGGTTGACCTCCTTGACTCCAGTCAGAGGAAGTCAGTGAAAAACAGTCAAAAGTCGTGTCTGAATAATCTGGACTGAACTGAGCAGAGGTCAAAGGTCAAAGGTCAAAGGTCCTGCTGACCAACGGGATCATTTTGAACAGCTTCGCAAACCACAATGCTGGAATCAGTCAATAGTTCTGACCAGTGAGACATATTATGGGATGTTGACAGTGTCAGGAACAATGACCGATGTTATTTTTCTTTCTTTCCCCCCTGCACGTTTGTTTTGACCTTTGACCCCAAACCCCTCTAAAATGATCTCCTGTGTCTATATTTTCATTCAACTACACAACAGCAGCAGTTCAAAACGGCAACAACAAGAATCAATAATCAATAATAATCAATTAGTAATCAATCATCAGTCAACGACCACCTGGCCTGAGGACGTGCTGCCACCTGCTGGTGGGGCAGTGGTGGTGCAGCTGCTGCTCCTACCTGGGGATTTGGAGCGGTGGCGTCTGTCTCTGGAGCGGCTGCGGTGGCGGCGGGGACTCTTGCTGCGGTGGCGCTCCCTGCGGGGGGGCGGGGACGGACTGACCACGCACACAGACACACAGACAGACACACAGACAGACACACACACACACACACAGTGAGCACCAGGAGACCCGAACTGCGTCAGAAACGAGCGGAACTTCTGACTCACCTTCGCCTCTTGGGGGAGCGGCTCCTCCTAGTGGAGAGAAATGGAACAGGTGAGTGTGTGACTGTGTGTGGGACATCGTGTGTGTGTGTGTGTGTGTGTGAGCCCCGACCGTCTGGGCGAGCGGCTGCGCCGGTAGCGAGGCGACGGCGAGCGGCGAGGTCGGTCGCTGTCCCGGTAGCTGCGTCTGTGGGGTTCAGGGGTCGGAGGTCGCTCCAGCTGCGGAGGAGTCAGTCAATCAACAGCTGCTCCCTGCTCAGCCAGCCAATCAGCGGCGAGCGGCGCACACCCACCTTCTCCTCCTCCTCGTCCTCCTCCTCGCTGCTCTCCACCTCGTCCAGGTCCTCCTCCAGAGCGCTGACCCGAGGCTCCAGCTGCTCGTTCTCCTCCAGGACGTGACGCTTCTGAAGGGCGCACACACACACACACACACACACACACACACACACACACACACACACACACACACACACACACACACACACACACACACACACACACACACACACACAGTTTGACGTTGTTTATCTGTGGTTGTGTCTCAATCCAGGGTCTGCATCCTTGGAAGGAAGCGTCCTCCGTCTGAAGGACGCATCAACGTCTGAAGGAAGCGTCCTCAGTCTGAAGGAAGCGTCCTCCCAAGGACCCGGCCCAGAAGGACGACCCAAACCCCGCCTCCCGGCAACCACATGGGAAGGTCTAGCCTTGGGCGTATTTCCTGGTTGCGTCACCGCCGTTCCCTCCTGCTGGCCAACCCCGGAAGTGACGTTTTCATAGCATCAAGCTAACCATTGGTTCTCCATCTAACGATGGCGTTGGATGTTCAAATCAGTAAAAACCCTGCGTTAAAAACTGAATATTTATACGTGGTGTCTTTGCCAGTAGATGGCGCTCATTTCAGCCGACTTCCCAGGATCCCAGGATGCTTTGCAGCAGCACGCAAAGCATCCTGGGATACAGAAGGAGGGGAGAAGGATAGTAGCGGTGCAGCCTTGGAAATCGGCTCACAGCCTTCGAAGGATGCAGACTTTGAATCAAGGCACAGCCTGTGTGGGGCTGATCTCTCGGCTGATTGGTCCCCCACACAGGAAGCGGTGGCGCTACCTGGAGGCGGGGCAGGATGATGTCACACACTCGCTCTCCGTGCAGCAGCTCGTCGATGAACTCGTCCACGTGCATCAGTTCAAACTCTGCAGGGGGAGGGAGGGAGGGCGCAGGTGGTGTGTGTGTGTGTGTGTGTGTGTGTGTGTGTGTGTGTGTGCGTGTCGCACCTCCGTTCCTGTTCTGGGTCTTGATCTTGCGGTAGTCGTTGTACAGCGGCTCCAGGTATTTGTAGCAGTCTGTGGAGGTGCCGGTCAGCCTCATGTAGGTGGCACCCAGCAGGCGCACGTACCTGGCGTGCACGCACACACACACACACACACACACACACACACACACACAGTGTGAGTCCTAGCGTTTCTCTCTTGGCGTCAAAGCTGCTAGAAGACGCTAGGCTAACAGACTAACTAACTAACACACTGGCCCCTCCTCCCTTCCTCCCTCCTCCTCCTCACTTGAAGTCCTCGTTCTTGATGAACTCCACGATGATGTCCTTCTCCGGCTGGATCTGCAGCATCTTGAGGGCCAGGCAGAGGAACGGCGTGGGCTTGATGTTGCCTCCAAACACTCCGCCCACGTACTTGAGCTCCATGGCCTTGTCCACCACCAGCTTCGGCTGCGGAGAACCAAGGGCAGGAAACCACGTGAGGATGCCAGGCGGCAACCGCGGACTTTTTAAGCCTGCGTTAGCTCCCCGGCTACGTTCCCTTTTCATCCCTATCGTCGTTTCCGTGGCCCCTGGAACTGTGTAAAAGCTAAATACGGCCACAATAAAAACCTGGTGATGGGAAGCGGCTCGGCTTGGAAAAACCTCTCCAATATGGCTGGAGGGTTTTTGAGGCTCTCATCAGGAGGTTTTTCCACACGGATCCATGTAGAGGAATATCGCAAAAGTGTCATGGAAACACTTTTCAAATTGGTACAGGGTCACGTGACCAGTTCACTGACCGGTGACAATGCTGCGTTGTGATTGGACGGTGGAGGAGACAGATTTTTTTTTTTTTGATTTTTTTTTTACAAGTCATCAAAGAGAAAAGACAAACGTAAACAAACAAAATTAAACCTATACTCTGGTCAACTTTAGCGGGACGAGATTTGACGAGAATTACGGTCATCCAATGGAAACACCTGCAAATCGCAATTGAGCTCTGTCGAGATTTTAATGGCCTTTATTTTGGTGGAAAACTGTCGTGGAAACGTAGCTTTTGATGCGGTGCATCGTGACACGTAACGTAAATATCTCGTTATTATCATTTTCCCTTGTCTTTGCACTACTTTCTATTCTAAACTAATTTGCAGGGGAGGACGGTCAGACCGTGACGTCACCACACGTCTGCTCCAATGCTTCACACCTGCTTGTCTCTGCTGCTGCTGCACTATTCAGTCATTCATTAATCTTCTATACCTAGTTTGTCCTTTCCGGGCTTCGGTAGAAAACGTCGGGAACTCGTTCAGAGTACCGCGCAGTAATAAATGAACGCATCAATTATTTGATATATGACGACTACGTGAACTTTACTGTGAAATAATAAATCAAAATTCATCTTTCAGAGGCGAGGAGTTAGCACTAGTTAGCACCACTAGCTGGTGAAAAACCCGCAGGGCAAAACTTTTCTGCGACCGAAGCTTCAACTTTACAGCATAATCATGACGCCGTGAGGACGGGTTCCATCCTCCCCGCTCGAACTCAACTTAGCTGTTGTGGTTAGCCTCGCCGGAGGCTGAGGCTAGCTCCGCGGCTAACACGCTGCACCCACCGGTCAGGCCGAAACACTCCTCCTTCCAGTACTTGGACTCGTAGATTCTGGTCCGGATGATCTTCTCCACCAGATACTGCGGGTTGGTTCCGTGTATGCTGTTGGCATCTTTCACGGTTCGGTTGGCCATGGTCGGGAGTCCGGGCAGAGATTAGCCTGCTAGCACCATAGAGGGACTCCGCCGGCGGTCGGACGGCTAGCGGAAGTGGAGGGGAGACAACTTCCGGTTCAGTTGCCGCAGATTAAAACTAAAATAATAACAATAAAAACAATTGTTGTGTACAAACTTCGTGGCTTTTCAGTCTTTACATTGTGCAAATATATTAAATATAAAATAGATGAAATAAACAGACAAGGAAAAGCAGTTAAATTAAATATAACTTTAAAATATGATAAGCTAGACAGCTTTTTTGTCGATCATATTCTTCTATTATACCAACAAGTTTCATCGCATTTCCAGTTTTCATTACTTTAAGGGCACTTCTGTTTCAGGTGTTGCAGAATAAAAGCACAGCTTCGAAACATGCTGAAACCGTGTGTCTTGACGTAGACACTGTCTACGTCAAGGTGCTCTGGAAACCGTGACACCCGTCCGGTAGTTTCGAGGATTCAAGGAACTTTATTGTCCTACTAGTTCACATTGGCACGCCAGCGGTACAAAAATTAGGACTCAGGACCCGGCGTGAGAAATGTTAAAAACACAAAACAAAAATGCAATAAAAAAAAAAAAAAAGTAAAAAAAAAAAAGTATTCACACAAGTAAGTGTCTGAAATAATTTGATTTGATTCGTTTGAATTGGAAAAACCAGATTGAAGAAACGACTTTGTTCCGATAGTCTCCCAGACCCGTAGGTGGCGATGTGGTCCAACTCAGCAGAGAGGAAATAGATGCGAGAACCGGAAAAGACGTAATTTTCGCGCGAAATGTTGTCTCGCTGGATGTCTCTCCACCGGGCTGCTGTGTGAGTTCGTGTCGGTCGGTCGGTCGGTGCGGCTTCGGAGTCGAACTCGGTCCAGTGTGTCGCCTCCCCACCAACCCTCCTCCCCCATCATCACTTCCGGGATCAGTTTGTACCTCCGGCACCAGAACCAGAACCAGAACCAGTTCGGCAGGATGAAGTACTCATCGAGGCTGCGCGTGAGGCGGGAGTTCAGCTGGTGCGGGGAGCCGCTCAGCTTCAACCGGAAGCTCAAGACCTTCGACTATCGGTGAGGAGAAGCCGCGAGACGCCCCAAAACATACTGGCTCGTATCTTTGCGCATTTATTAGTGGTTTTGTACGGTCATTCGGAGCCGTTCTAGTGGTTCTACGACGTATTGCTGGCTCGAGAGACGACACCGAGACCAGACCGAGACTGTAAATATCAAAGAAAAACAACAACGTGACAAAACAATGACCAGTAGCTTTTTTTTTTTTTTTTCTAAAATCAACTTTTTCAGTTGTTTTCAGCAAGGTGTGTTTTTTTTTCTGTAATATTTTGCTGCTTTGCCAACTGTTTTGAACCAATTTTAAAGAAGCAGCTTTGCTTCCTAAGATTAAAATAAATAAATAAACTATGAATAAAAGGGCAGCGTGGCACTGGGTGGCACTGGGTGACACTGGGTGTCAGTGGGTGACACTGGGCGGCACTGGGTGGCACTGGGTGTCACTGGGTGACACTGGGCGGCACTGGGTGGCATTGGGTGTCACTGGGTGTCACTGGGTGTCACTGGGTGACAGTGGGTGACAGTGGGTGGCACTGGCTGGCACTGGGTGGCACTGGGTGGCAGAGCCAAACGAGGCAGCAGCTCCATTCTTTCCTCTTATTATTGTGTTATTACAGTGTTATTGGCTCCACTGGTCTGGATCAAAAATCCCCAGTCCATCCAGTCCAGACCCAGTAAAAAAAAAATGCCTCTGAGTCCAGACCCTTGAAAAGTGTTCTGAGACCAGGACCAGGACCAGGACCAGTGTTTAGCAGCTTAGCGATGAAAGTTGCTCTTCTGTTGTTGTTGTTGTTGTTGTGTTGATGTTGTTGTTGTGTCACTGCCAGCTCGCTGTCCATCCGGGTGGAGGGTCTCCCCAGGACCACCCTCATCAGCACCGGCCAGCACATCCTCATCGAGGGAGATGATGAAGACCACCCCTATGTAGCCCGAGTGCTGCGGCTGTTCGGCGACGGTGAGGACCCACTCGGTTCTGCTCGGCCCGGTTCGGTTTCTGCTGGGTCATAGGCGTCAAACTCTGGCCCGCGGGCCAAATTTAGGCCCGCAGTGTAACTATACTTGGCCCGCGGGGTCAATAGGAAGTCACTGCTAGAGCTGCTGGCCTGCTGCTGTTGCACAGCACAGGTAGCACTGAGACTACAAATCCCAGCATGCTCTGCTGCTCAAAGGATTGTATACATGCGTGTGTATAATATCAATGTTGGAACGGAGACTTTGACCCTTTGGCCCCACGGTGTGTTTGGGTTCAACCACCTGGGTTTGGTTCCACTCGGTTCCAACCTGGTTCGCCTCAGCCCAGCTCACCCTGTGCGCCCTCTGCTGGCCCCCCCCAGACAGCGGCAAGCAGAAGAAGGCGTCGGTGCAGTGGTTCGTGCGGCAGTGTGAGATCCCGGCGGGCCGACTGCAGCTGCTGGGCCGCCAGCCGCACCCCCAGGAGGTCTTCTACTACCAGGGACACAACTGTGACGACGAGGTGGACGTCAGCTCCATCCTCCGCCCAGTGCAGGTCAGGACCCCACTGACCCCCGACCCCTGACCTCTGACTCCTATTGCAAATGTGATGGTTGTTGAACGAGTGCTTTGGTTACTTTGTCAGAGTAACGCAACTGATTCCATTTTGTAGACTGTACAGTGACGCTGAGAGTGCAACTGCACAGGTGCTAAACATCCAAATAGAAAAGTGCACCGTAAAATACAACTGTGTACAACTGTACACTGTGTTGGCCACACTTACTTGAGTTACCCTACGGCAAATATAATGAAGTAATTTAGCTGTAATTTCAGTTACTTTATCAAAGCAGTGTAACTACTTGAGCATTTTGATGACTTTTCTGAATTTTTCAATAAATGTTCTCAAACTGTTTGGAGCCGACAGTGTCGAGCTTCCTGCTGCCCGTCTGTCCGTCTGTCCGTCCGTCTGTCTGTCCACCTGTCTATCCACCTGTCTGTCCGCCTGTCTGTCCGTCCGTCCGTCTGTCCGCCTGTCTGTCCGTCCGTCCGTCTGCCTGTCTGACCGTCCGTCTGTCTGTCTGTCTATCCGTCCGTCTGCCTGTCTGACCGTCCGTCTGTCCGTCCTTCTGTCTGTCTGTCTGTCTATGTGTCCGTCCGTCTGTCCGTCCCTCTGTCCGTCTGTCTATCCGTCCGTCCGTCCTTCTGCCTGCCTGTCCGTCCGTCAGTCTGTCCGTCTGTCTGTCTATCCGTCTGTCCATCCGTCCGTCTGTCTGTCTGCCTGCCTGCCCGTCCGTCTGTCTGTCTGACCGTCCGTCCGTCTGTCCGTCTGTCTGTCCGTCTGTCCATCCTTCTGTCCGTCTGTCTGTCTATCTATCTGTCCGTCTGTCCGTCCTTCTGTCTGTCTGCCTGCCTGCCCGTCCGTCTGTCTGTCTGACCGTCCGTCCGTCTGTCTGTCCATCCTTCTGTCCGTCTGTCTGTCTATCTATCTGTCCGTCTGTCTGTCTGTCCGTCTGTCTGTCTATCTATCTGTCCGTCTACCTGTCTATCTGTCTGTCTATTTATCTGTCTGTCTGTCTATCTGTCTGTCTGTCCGTCCGTCCTTCTGTCCGTCTGTCTGTCTATTTATCTGTCTGTCTGGCTGTCTGTCTGTCTGTCTATCTATCTGTCCGTCTACCTGTCTATCTGTCTGTCTATCTATCTGTCTGTCTGTCCGTCTGTCCGTCCGTCTGTCCGTCCGTCCTTCTCTCCGTCTGTCTGTCTATCTATCTGTCCGTCCGTCCGTCCGTCTGTCCGTCTGTGTCAGATCACATGTGTGTAGCCCTGGCTCAGATGTCTTGAAGCTGTAATCCTGAGTGACTCCTTTTGCCACCAGGTGACTCACCTGGGCGGGGCCGAGCCCTTCCCCCCCGGCCACCAGGGCGGCGACACCCTGTACGTCAAGCTGTCCTGGGACTCCAAGGCCTTCAGGGCGGTGGAGCGTTCCCTGACGCACCCCGGCCCGCCCCCCTCCTCCCACCCCAGCGACCCCCCTGCCAGCCCCTCCCGACCCCCCGCCGCCGCCCTGCCCACGCCCGACCCGCCGTCATCAGCCGCGCCTCCTCGGTGCAGGTGCGCTGCAGCCGGCTGGCCATGAGCGCCGGCAGGGTCGGGGTCGGGGTCGCGGTGGGCGAGGAGGGGGAGGCGGAGTCTCTGCACTCCAGCAGCAAGCTGTCGGCCTCCAAGAGTCTGAGCGCCAGGAGGAGGGCGGCGTCGGCCAGGACCCCCGGCGTCCGCAAGAGGCTGCGGCTCAGTGAGTAGCGGCCACTGCAGCACAGCGCCCTGCTTCGGCTCCACCCACAACCCTCACCTCCCTCGCTCTCGTCGCCGTCAGGTCCCGAGAAGTCGGCGACGCCCACCAACCAGGAGGAGGAGGAGGAGGAGGAGGAGGTGGTGGAGGTGCTGAGCCGACTGCTGGACCAGGAGCTGGAGAAGGAGGAGGAGGAGCCAGCGCTAGCCCTGCCCCCTCTGGTCCCGACCCTCTCCATCCGTCTCACCCCCCTCAGGAAGGCCCCGCCCACCAGGGACGCCCTCCCTCTGAACGGCAGCGCCCCCAGCAGGTCAGTGACCCCCCCCCGCCCAGAACCAAGAATCAACCAGAACCACCTGGAACCAGGCCCAGACCTCGGCTGTGCCCTCCAGCGCCCCCTACTGGGCCTTGCTGCCAGACCCTCAGGAATGTGTTAATGTGGGCAAAAATATTCATGTCTTTAAATTAACGTATGGATTTAATTATTACTAAATTAATGACCACCTGCTGATGGTTCGCTTTAACGATGCGACCGCGATGACATCATCAGGGGCGTCAAGGAGCGTCTGAAAACACAGGAGCAGGAAGTTGTGGACTCTTCCAGGAGCCCTCAGCGGCGCCCCCTGCTGGAGGCCGAGCTCAGCGCCAGCTCGCTCAGGACGCCCGGCCGCAGACAGGCCACGCCCCGCAGCACGCCTGCCACCACCAGGGGGCAGAAGTGAGTCCCAGCCAGCGTCCCCCGGTGGCTGCTGCCGGTGGTGGTGTCAGCACTGGGTGGGCGTGGCCAGTGGGCACTGGGTGGGCATGGGCGTGGTCAGTGGGTGGGCGTGGCCAGAGGGCAGTGGGTGGGCGTGGTCAGTGAGCTCTGGGTGGGCGTGGCCAGTGGGCACTGGGTGGGCATGGGCGTGGCCAGTGGGTGGGCGTGGGCGTGGTCAGTGGGTGGGCGTGGTCAGTGGGTGGGCGTGACCAGAGGGCAGTGGGTGGGCGTGGTCAGTGGGCATGGTGGGCGTGGCCAGTGGGCACTGGGTGGGCATGGGCGTGGTCAGTGGGTGGGCGTGGTCAGTGGGTGGGCGTGACCAGAGGGCAGTGGGTGGGCGTGGTCAGTGAGCTCTGGGTGGGCGTGGCCAGTGAGCACTGGGTGGGCGTGGTCAGTGAGCTCTGACCACGCCCACCCAGCCAGCGTCCCCCGGTGGCTGCTGGTGGTGGTTGGTGTCAGCACTGGGTGGGCGTGGCCAGAGGGCACTGGGTGGGCATGGGCGTGGCCAGTGGGTGGGCGTGGCCAGAGGGCACTGGGTGGGCATGGGCGTGGTCAGTGGGTGGGCGTGGCCAGAGGGCACTGGGTGGGCGTGGTCAGTGAGCTCTGGGTGGGCGTGGCCAGTGGGCACTGGGTGGGCGTGACTAAATGACGTGACTGAGATAAAAGCCGACGACGCCCCCTGCTGGTGTCTTTCCACAGAGCTCTTGCTGTCACGCTGTCCCGCAAACGAGAGCAGTGGAGCCTGAAGGAGGCGCCGCTGGCCGCACTGTGAGTGCGCACACACACACACACACACACACACACACACACACACACACACAGTTTTAAATGTATTCAAATGTATTAAATATGTTTTTTTATGTATATTAAGATGTATTGACAAATGTTTTAAATATATTGTCCAATATGTTTTAGATGTATTTATATGTATTGACAAAAATATTCTAATATCTTCAAATGTATTGACAAAACTTTTAGTCTAGTTTCTGTGTTTATTGTCAGTGTCGAGGAACAGAGGGGCTGTCACTGTGGAGAGCGTCAGTTACAGTGTGTGTGTGTGTGTGTGTGTGTGTGTGTGTGTGTGTGTGTGTGAGCAGGGCGGAGGTGGAGCAGGAGAACTCACCGCTGCCCCCGGTGGAGGCCGCCACCTCCCGCAGCTCCAAGAGGAAGTCGGCTCAGCTGGTGTCGTCCCGCATCAGGAAGCAGCTGTGAGTGTTTGGGGAGGGGCATGAGAGGGGGGGCTGAGGGCTGGGGGCGGGGCTACCGTGATGCCTTCAGGGGCTCCTGGTGGTCACCGAGCCTCTCCTGTCGGTTCCTGAGCAGGAACCTTCTGGACAGGCAGCAGGACGAGTTCTCCTCGGACGGAGAGGAGGAGGAGGAGTTTGTCCCCACCAGGAAGGAGCTGCGGGAGGAGGAGGAGGTGGAGGAGCAGCAGGAGGAGGAGGAGGAGGAGCTTGACAGCGACCAGGAGGAGGAGGTGGTGAGAAGGGGTCAGCGAACGCCACGTTCCCAGCAGAAGAAGAAGAAGAGCAGGACCCCCAGGAGGACCCCCAGCAGGAGGGTGAGCCCCTCCCCCCACCAGCAGCCCAGACTGCACTTCCTGTCCTGACTCGAGCCACTTCCTGTTTGCTGCAGGTCCCACCGGGAACTCCTCGCACCCCTCGCCACGCCACCCCCAGCATCCCCGGCAGGTCGCAGCCAGTGAGGCAGCCCGCCAACGTCCTGGAGGAGGCCCGGAGCAGGTGAGAGGAGGAGCAGGAGGAGGAGGAGCAGGAGGAGGTGGGGGAGGAGGAGGAGAGAGGAGGGGGAGGAGGAGCAGGAGGAGGAGGAGGCCCGGAGTAGCTGAGAGGAGGAGGAGGAGGAGGAGGCCCGGAGGAGGAGGAGGAGGAGGAGGAGGAGGAGAGGAGGAGGAGGAGGTGAGGAGGAGGAGGAGAGAGAGGAGCAGGAGGAGGTGGAGGAGAGGAGGAGAGAGGAGCAGGAGGGAGGAGGAGGAGGAGGAGGAGGAGGAGGAGGAGGAGAGGAGGAGGAGGAGGAGGAGGAGGAGGAGGA
>CM020508.1:22366514-22384014 GCA_009823395.1 Thamnaconus septentrionalis | reverse complement strand
ATATAGAATAAATGATGGAGAGTTTATAATGATGGAGAGTTTTTCCAGGGTGTCATCACTCTGAACATCAAATTCAAATGTCCACTTCAGAATCTGCAACAATAGAAAATGTCAACTTGAAATTAAATCCTCAGTCCAAAACTAAGGTGTTTAAATGATGTTTGGTCACATGACCACTGATGACCGTTTTGAAATTTCAAACATGAACAGAATGAAGTTTTCAGATTAGTAGATGTCATTTTGATATGAATCAACCTTCAGTTCAATGTTTATTCAACATGTGTGATGAAGTGTGTTTGGTGCTGAAACCATCATCCACTGGTTCCAAACCAGTACTGACCTCAGAGTCTCCAGTTTACAGTCTGGACTCTGAAGAAAACCACTCAGCATCTTCACTGATGAATCCTTCAGCGGGTTGTGACTCAGGTCCAGGAGTCTGAGGTGGGAGAGGTTGGACTTCAGAGCTGAGAGCAGCCAATCACAGCTGATCTCTGACAAACTGCAGCTCCTCAACCTGAATATAGAATAAATGATGGAGAGTTTATAATGATGGAGAGTTTTTCCAGGGTGTCATCACTCTGAACATCAAAGTCAAATGTCCACTTCAGAATCTGCAACAATAGAAAATGTCACCTTGAAATTAAATCCTCAGTCCAAAACTAATGTGTGTTTAAATGATGCTTGGTCACATGACCACTGATGACCTGTTGTACCTTCAAACATGAAGTTTTCATATTTCTGGATGTCATTTTGATATGAATCGACCTTCAGTTCAATGTTTATTCAACATGTGTGATGAAGTGTGTTTGGTGCTGAAACCATCATCCACTGGTTCCAAACCAGTACTGACCTCAGAGTCTCCAGTTTACAGTCTGGACTCTGCAGAAAACCACTCAGCTCCTTCACTCCTGAATCCTGCAGCTGGTTCTTACTCAGGTCCAGCTCTCTGAGGTGGGAGGGGTTGGACTTCAGAGCTGAAACCAGCCAATCACAGCTGATCTCTGACAACCTGCAGCCCTTCAACCTGAATAGATAATAAATGATGGAGAGTTTATAATGATGGAGAGTTTTTCCAGGGTGTCATCACTCTGAACATCAAAGTGAAATGTCCACTTCAGAATCTGCATCAAAATAATTGGGAGAGGATGAGCGAATTAGTGCTGCCATATGAATTCTGACCACTAGATGGCAGGATTGTACCGACTGTGCCTTTAATTTTCAAATTCAAACACAAACCAGTGACTGCAAATTGAATTTCCAACAGCAGTGCAGTGAAAACCATGACCGCAACAACAAGAGTGATAGAAATTGTAGAGTGAAGAGGGTGAACTGACCACAGAACCTCCAGTTTACAGTCTGGACTCTGCAGAAAACCACTCAGCTCCTTCACTCCTGAATCCTTCAGCTGGTTGTAACTCAGGTCCAGGAGTCTGAGGTGGGAGGGGTTGGACTTCAGAGCTGAGAGCAGCCAATCACAGCTGGGCTCTGACAAACTGCAGTTCCTCAACCTGAATAAAGAATAAATGATGGAGAGTTTATAATGATGGAGAGTTTTTCCAGGGTGTCATCACTCTGAACATCAAAGTCAAATGTCCACTTCAGAATCTGCAACAATAGAAAATGTCACCTTGAAATTAAATCCTCAGTCCAAAACTAATGTGTTTAAATGATGCTTGGTCACATGACCACTGATGACCTGTTGTACCTTCAAACATGAAGTTTTCATATTTCTGGATGTCATTTTGATATGAATCAACCTTCAGTTCAATGTTTATTCAACATCTGTGATGAAGTGTGTTTGGTGCTGAAACCATCATCCACTGGTTCCAAACCAGTACTGACCTCAGAGTCTCCAGTTTACAGTCTGGACTCTGAAGAAAACCACTCAGCTCCTTCACTGATGAATACTGCAGGTGGTTCCGACTCAGGTCCAGCTTTCTGAGGTGGGAGGGGTTGGACTTCAGAGCTGAAACCAGCCAGTCCCAGCTGAGCTCTGACAACCTGCAGCTCTCCAACCTGAATAAAGAATGAATATTTGATTTCTTCCATGGTGTAAATGTCATATTAAGAGTCATTTCTCCCTGTTGATGATCCAGATATTCAGATCACTGAGTCATTCCCTAAAACGAGTCATTGTGCCGGTGTGGATCATCATCATGTTGTCAACACAATAACAAGAGCAGTGTGTCAGTCAGTGTGCAGCCAATCAGCAGTGAAGATGGAAAATAATCAGTGAGTCCTTTGTGTGCTTGTGGCTGTTTTCAGTCATCAGAGTCTCGTTACAAGTCAAACACATTCAAAGGACAAGATGAAGAAATACTGCTGCACTATTAATCTGCCTCTAATACTTCTTCACAGGATCTTCTGCTCAGTCATGTGACCTTCATCACCAATCAACAACTTCCATTGAGCTCCAAAGTGACTGGAGACATTTTCCACACTTTCTTCCACCATCCAAAGTCTTTTGTGGCTGCAGATTGTTGACATGAAAATATCAACAACATCCACTTTGTCTAGATGACTCTTTAATATCTGCTTCAAAGTCTGAGCACTGAGCAGCGTTACACACCAGTTGTCATCTGCTGACACACACTGTCCACCAGTAGAAAGCAGGAACTGACCTGAGAACTCCCAGTCTGCAGTTTGGACTCTGCAGTCCAGCACAGAGCAGCTTCACTCCAGGATCCTTCAGGGTGACACTCAGGTCCAGCAGTGTGAGGAGGGAGGGGCTGGACTTCAGAGCTGAAGACACCACTGCACAGTGAAGCTCTGAGAGTTCAGTGTCAGATCTGCAATGAAGGAGAGCAGAGAGAGAAGTTGTGGTTGACATGAGACTCTGCTGGGTACAAAAGGGATTCAAGACTCTTTAACATGTGATCAGCTGCTTCCATCATCATCATCATCGTCATCATCATCGTCATCATCATCATGTGTCTGACAATGATGAGAGACAAGCTACCACAAATCAAGAGAGTCAGTCACCTGAAGACAGAGTTCACCCAGCCTAAAATAGATCTTTAGTCAAGCCTGAAGCCTGATCTCTGCACTGGGCCCCATTGCAGGACCTGTGCCGGTAAGTCTTGCTGCTAATGCCTGTCCTGTCCTGAGCTTTCCACTTCTGTCAAGCAGTTTGATTGGCTGTGGGCTCCATTTGGAGCCCCCGTGTGTAAGTACCCATGCCCCTCCTGCTAGCTGTTTGCCAACCCCCACATCTTCAAGTCTGAACAATGCAGTATTAGGACTCGCACTGGCCCCTTTTTTCTCCGTCCCCAACATTCTACTTATGGCTGCGCTCACCTCTACACCTGGCTGTGTCACCTGCACCCGTTTCATCGAGAAGATCGCTCAGATGGATCAATGTATCTCCACACCACTTCAGATCCGTGAAGCTGGACTGCAAATGGATACCATCATCTTCGGTCCTACACAATCTGAGTCTCCATCTGCCATCTGCCCTGATGCTGCCTCTTCCTGATTCCCAATCCGGCTTCTGCTGTCCCTTCTCCCAACACGAACCTGGACAACACTTGGACTCAGCAGGGGGCCAAGCCCAAGTTACTGCCCAGGTCTATTCCATGCGAGCCTTCAACCTGGTCCCTGGTCACTCCTCGTGGCAGAAGTCCCCTTCCCATGTTTGAATTGCCACTGTCCCATCCTACCACTGCTCTGTCACTGTCCCCACCTGCTGCTGCTCTCTCAGCCCATCGTCTCAATCAGACCTGTCTGTCTGTACAAGAGGCTTAACTTGGTCAACAAAAGCAACATGCCAACAATACATATCCAGCGATGAAATCCCGATCTCCACAAACTCTCCCATTCTTTCCATCCAACCATGCAGCAGCATCCTATCAAAGTGGCTTTAATAAGCACCTGTTCACTCAATAACAAAGCACTCATTTTAAATGAATCCATAACTTTGCATCACAGATACCTGGCACAAACATCTTGACTACTTCTCACCCAACCAAACCACTCCCGTCTCACTGGAAGAGGTGGCAGGAGTTCACAAGAAAGACCTCAGAGTCATCACCATACCCACGACCCACTTTCAGTCATTTGAAAATATTGCTTTTAAACTACCCGGCCCTGCTTCCCTGGTCACTGCTATTATCTATCGCCCCCCACCCCCAAAGTCAAATCCATCTTTCCCTCCAATTTATCTGAATTTGTCACACCGCTCTCAGCCATCTCACCTTGGGTTCTTCTCCTTGGCGACTTCAACTACCACATTAACAATACTAAATGCCAACACTCCACAGCATGAACCTCAACATCTCTGACCATCTAACTATCACCATCGACATTCTTTTTCAACTAGTCTTACTACTACTCTGCTACTCTACAATCCCTCCCCTGTTGTCTGATGATCCCAATGACCTTGCCAATTATTACAACACTTATTCCTTCTCGACCATCTGGCCCCGTCAAAATCAAACCTGTCTCATTCACACATTCAGCTCCCTTGTTCAACTCTGAACTTTGTCAAATGAAACAACTGCATAAAAAGACCAATTTAATAGTTTATCACTAAGCTTACACTTACCACTGACTACAATACCAAGCCGCCCAAAAGTCCGCCCACTCTTCCTACTACTCTAATCTCATTCACACCAGCTCCAATTAACCAAAGTCTCTTTTGACCACCATGTATAAACTCCTCAATCCTGTTGACAATATTTCTAATTCATTCGCCGCTGACAAATGTAATTCCTTCCTCTCATATTTACAATCCAAAATGAACACAATTTAGAGGTCTCTCTTGTCCAGCCCTGACCCCTCCCATCCCCACCACACACCACTTGTCTTATTACCCCACCCCTGTCTGCATTCACACTTGTCTCCTCGGGTGAGATGTCTAGCATATTTTCAACTACTTCAATATATTTTGTCAACTAATCGCCACCATCACCATCATCATCATCACCACTGAGCCACTGAGTGTCAACACGTCCTGTTGTGACTGACAGTGTTGCTCTGATCTGCTGCTTCAACTCCACATGATGCTCAGTTGTGTGGAAAGTCAGTGCAGCTTGGAGCTCCACTGGATCAGAGTTCCTTCACTGGCGTCTCTTTGGACTCCACTGCATCTTTGATCCAACTGCTGTTTTATTGTCTGCTGCCAAATGAAGGAAGGATGTGATGTGTTTGTGTGTTCAGTGTGTTGATTGTGTTGATTGACTGTCTACTTGAATCCTTCACACTGATCAAAGCTCCTCATTCTGCCACTGTCACATCTTCATCTCCATCCTGGACTCCAGTGGAGCAGCTTCACTGCACTCACCATCCAACACAAAGCAGCTGAGTTAGCCCTGTGTTGACAGCCTGCTGCTAAAAGTCACCACTCAGTGTTTCCCTCATTGTTTTCTTGGAGACCTGCAGCCACAAGTGGACCTGCTGATGTTGATCCACCCTGTGACTGGAGGAGCTGCTGATATAGCAGGGTGGCTAACACCAAGCACACACACACACACACACACACACACACACACACACACACACACACACACACACACACACACACACACACACACACACACACACACACACACACACACAGTGTTTACGTACCCTAAATGTATCACAGCCTTCCTGCAGTTCCTCACAGCTGGAATCAGTCTCAATCTTCCCTCCCTGGTTGTCTTGTACTTCATCAGGTCCAACTCCTCCAGAACCTCCTCTGACATCTGCAGCACGTAGGCCAGAGCTGAACACTGGATGGCTGAGAGTTCCTTCTCTGATCTGTTCTCTGACTGCAGGAACTCTTGGACCTCCTGATGCACTGACTGATCCTTCACCTCCAGCAGACAGTGGAAGATGTTGATGCTTCTGTCAGGAGAAACATTACCAGTGTTCATCTCCTTCAGGTTGTTGATGACCTTCTCTAAAATTGCTGGATGGCTGTCAGTGAGACCCAGCAGGCCTCCTAAGAGTCTCTGGTTGGATTCCAGACTGAGTCCATGGAGAAAGCGAACAAACAAGTCCAGGTGACCGTTTGGACTCTTGAGGGATTTCTCCATCATCCTCTTCAGAAAGGTGTCCAAGGTTTGGTCGCCTTCTTTTGTAAACCGGCTTAACAGTTTGTCTAATATCTCTGGTTTTACATCTTTGAGGAAATCCTGAACAACCTTGTTGTTCCTGTTGGTGTGACAGTGGAAGATGTAGACTGCAGCCAGAAACTCCTGGACGCTCAGATGAACGAAGCAGTAGACGGTTTTGTGGAAGATCACACTCTCTCTTCTGAAGATCTCTGTACAAACTCCTGAGTACACAGAGGCATCAGTCACACTGAGACCACACTTCTCCAGGTCTTCAGTGTAGAACATGATGTTTCCACTCTCCAGATGTTCTAATGCCAGCTGGCCCAGCTTCAGCAGAAGCTCCCTGTCAGCCTCCATCAGCTCCTGTGGACCTCCTCCATACTTCTGCTGCTTCCTCTTGGTCTGGACCAGCAGGAAGTGTGAGTACATGTCAGTCAGGGTCTTGGGCAGCTCTCCTCTCTGCTCTGAGCTCAACATGCTCTCCAGAACTGTGGCAGTGATCCAGCAGAAGACCGGGATCTGACACATGATGTGGAGGCTCCTGGAGGTCTTGATGTGGGAGATGATCCTGCTGGACACATCTTCTCTATCTCTGAACCTCCTCCTGAAATACTCCTCCTTCTGGTCATCGGTGAAGCCTCGTACTTCTGTCAGCCTGTCCACACATGACGGAGGGATCTGATTGGCTGCTGCAGGTCTGGAAGTTATCCACAGCAGAGCCGAGGGAAGCAGATCTCCTCTGATCAGGTTTGTTAGCAGGACACTGACTGACTTCTTCTGAGTGACGTCAGTCACCACCTGGCTCTTCTCAAAGTCCAGATCCAGTCTGCTTTCATCCAGGCCGTCCAAGATGAAGAGAAGTTTGCAGACATGCAGCTGCTCTGCTGTGAGCTTCTCTAACGTTGGATGGAAAACATGGAGCAGCTCCAGAAGACTGTAGTGCTGCTCTTTGACCAAGTTGAGCTCCCTGAATGAGAGAGGAAGCACCAGATGCAGGTCCTGGTTCTCCAGGCCCTGGGCCCAGTCCAGAGTGAACTTCTGCACTGAGAAGGTTTTTCCAACCCCAGCAACGCCGTTGGTCAGCACCACTCTGACTCTGAGTCCCTGCTGCTCAGGTGAGGCTTCAAAGATCTGGCTGCACCTGATTGGACGGTCATGGAGGCTCTTCTTGGTCTTCTTGGTCTCCAGCTGCCTGACCTCATGCTGTCTGTTGACCTCCTCACTCAGTCCCTCAGTGATGTAGAGGTCAGTGTAGATGCTGTTGAGGAGGGTTTGACTTCCTGCTTCTTCACCTTCAGTCACACGTTCACATCTCCTCTCCAGACTGATCTTCTGCTGCTGGAGAAGCTCCTGCAGACCATCAGCAACTGGAGCAGAGAAAAGGTTGGAGAAGAAACATCAGTGCAACACTGTAAGCATCATTTACTGTCCACAACTTAGCTGCTTTGATGAAGCTGCTGTTGTTGCACCTGTGTGACTATTTGATCTAAATGTCCCTCAGTGAATCTTCTTACTGAATGTCCTAAAATTATCTCAGGGCGAAGAAGTGAAGGAGGCGCAGGTGGACAATCTTACTTTGATCAGTCTTGGTGTGACTGGCTCCTTGGTTGATACTGAAGTACTCAGGTAGACCTTTGGAGTGGTCACTCTTCATAGACAGACGGCTGGACACTGGAGACTCTGCTCTCCGTCTGTGTTAAAAACAGGAATATTTAAGTTTACATTGAAAAGTTTAACCTCCTTTTATTTAAAGTTTTGTTCTCCATGAACACTGACAGGAAGCTGTTCTCCTCGTCGACCAACGTTTCCTGCACATAATGCACAACGAACCACGATCTTCTTTGATTTAGACGAGATGAACTATCCGTAACTTTTGTGTTTCCAGCTACAAATGCAATCGCTGATTTTTCTTTTGCCGCCGCCAAGCTTGTTTTGGTGCGTCATCGCATATCAATGACGTTGCATGCACGGCTGCATCATCAATCTGCGACATCATTGTTTTCGGTTGTTTTTCAAAATTCCAGACATTTTGTAAGACATTTTCATTTTCAAGTTTTCTTACTGTGTCTTTGGAGGTCCAGGTTCTTTACTGAACAGTGGAGGTTCATTTCTGGACCAGTGACTCTTCACAGACACACAGCTGGACCCTGGAGACTCTGCTGATTGTCCCTGGGACTGAACTCTGCAACACACAAACAGGTCTTTGTTGATTCTTTGACAAATGATCTGCTGAGAGTCATTAAGACATCTCCAAAGTGCTGTGCATCTCCAAAGGTTGTTCCTCTCACATCAGGTTCTAGTTTTTCCAGATGACCAGCAGTTTCTGCAGTGAGTCAAACAGCATTTACAGTCACTGGGTCAGTCCAAGTTTTCTTACTGTGTCTTTGGAGGTCCAGGTTCTTTACTGAATACTGGAGGTTCATCTCTGGACCAGTGACTCTTCACAGACACACAGCTGGACCCTGGAGACTCTGCTGCTCCATCCTGGTCTTCCTCCACTGGAACACTCATCTTGTGCCCTGGCAGGAAGTGAGACAGTGAGCTCAGAACACTCTGACTTCCACCTGGGATCGAGAGGACAGGAAGAACTCAAACCGACAGAAGTCAGATTGTGTTGATTGTGTTGTCCAAAAGCACTTGAGATCAGATCACACCCCCCCTCACTCCATATGCAAGTGCATCACATGCATCATTTCTGTTAGAAAAGATAAGTGCTTGTTGTTTTTTAACCACTGGGGGCAGTAAAGCACCAAACCGTGACTAGTTTACCAGGAAAAGAATAAGAATGAACCTTCTGTCTGCGGACTTTATTAACACAATACAAGCTGTGTCTCAATTCAGGCTCTGCATCCTTCCAAGGCTGCATTTGAAAGGAAGTTGCTTCATAGCACTGCATGAAGGCTCCTCCCAATTCCCAATAGTCAGAAGGACGCTCCAAATGCCCCCTACTGTTAGCCCATTCCAAGGCTGCACCGCTACTATCCTTCGTGTACTTATGTATCCCATGATGCTTTGCGTGCTGCTGCAAAGCATCGTGAGATCTTGGGAAGTCAGCTGAAATTAGCGCCATCTAATGGCAAAGACACAACGTATAAATTTAAGTATTGAAATTTCACGTAAAATATTCAGTTTTTAACGTAGGGTTTTTACTGATTTGAACATCCAACGGCATCGTTAGATGGCGAACCAATGGTTAGCTTGATGCTCTGAAAACGTCACTTCCGGGTTGGCCAGCAGGAGGGAACGGCGGTGACGCAACCAGGAAATACGCCGAAGGCGAGACCGTCCCGTTTGGTTACCGGGGAGGCGGGGTTTAGTCCGTCCTTCTCGGCTGGGTCCTTGGGAGAACGCTTCCTTCAGACGGAGGACGCTTCCTTCAGACGGAGGACGCTTCCTTCAGACGGAGGACGCTTCCTTCAGATGGAGGACGCTTCCTTCAGACGGAGGACACTTCCTTCAGACGGAGGACGCTTCCTTCAGACGGAGGACGCTTCCTTCAGACGGAGGACGCTTCCTTCAGACGGAGGATGCTTCCTTCAGACGGAGGACGCTTCCTTCAGATGGAGGACGCTTCCTTCAGACGGAGGACGCTTCCTTGGAAGGATGCAGACCCTGAATTGAGACACAGCCACAGACTATTTCGGGCAAACCAAGTCGCTCAACATGTTTGAGTCAATCGTTTTTATCCTCTTTGAGCTCATCCACATTATCGGACGTCGTGGACAAAGCCGGCTGATGTTCTCAAGCACCGACTAAAGAGGAGAAAAAGATGGAACAGAAGGAGGGCTGAAGCTTTTGTCTCTGCTCTGATAGCCGCGGCACCCGAAAGACCAAGATGGATGCAAACGAGGAGTCACGACTCCCTTGACATACGCTAATGCGTAATAAAAATTTATTAGCATCCTAATAAAAGAGTCCAACAAAAGTGATTTGTTTTCGCTTCTTGTTTGTATCTTTATAAGGACGCCACCAGGTGGTTGAGTGCTGACCAAGCACGTACTTCCGCTTACACGGGAGAGGTGAGCAGAGTAGGCGGTCGTTAATGTGGACAAAGATTACATTCTGTTCACACGTCTGGGAACAGGGCCGTAGAGTCAGACAAGAAACACCTTGACCTTCTGTACCTGCTGCTGATTGCAGCAGCTCCTCCCACCAGTCCTGTGCTGCTCTGCCCAGTTCCTGGAAATCAAATGGTGTCAGAGTGAATGTGTTTGAGTGTTCGTGCGTGACTCGACAGTTCCTTCACTGTTTTACTACTTTCTTTTTTTTTTTTTTACAGAACGTGTATATAATATTATACAAAAGTGTTTAAATCTAAAGCTACAAAAAGAAATAAACTCACTGTTGAACATTTAAGTGTCAGTTGGTTCTTCATTAAAAAAAACCTCAATGTGATTGTTGATGGAGTACCTGACTTTGACTAAACAGGATAAATAAGATGGTATTTGTTCACTTTTCTTTCTTCAAATGTACTTGCTATTGTTTTGTCAGTGTATGTAGGTACACATACCTTTAGAGGCTCTGACATGATTTCATTTCAGTGAATAAATAAGACAGAAAAATCCGAGTTAACATGTGATAATTCAATATATATTTCTTATTCAGTCGGTGAGGACTCACCTGCTGCTCCTCTCAATGTTTCTGCTGCTGTTGCCCTCAAAATGGAGTCGGACTGAAAACACCTTCACCTTTACTTCCTGGTGTTTCTTTTCACTGCAGCTCCTCCCAGTATCTTAGAACCAAAGGTCAGGCTGCAGTTCCCCTAGTGACCATCGGAGCGCGCCATTGACCGCTCCAGCTTCATCTATTCACCGTCCTCAGTCTGCTGGCTGAGAACCTCAGTGGCTCCATCACTGATGTGTTGAGTCTGTGACAGCCTCTGACAACTGGCACAACTGGACAATGCTGTCTTGAATGGCTGGTTGCGCTCAATAGGAGATCCTGTCCATCCCTCTTTATGCCCAAACTCAAATGAGCTCCCTTCTGTCTCAGCCCTGTTTACAGTGTTAGGGTGAGTGACTCAGAAGAGCGCCCTCTGGAGTCCGAATCTGCCCTAGGTTTCCTCCCACAAAGGAGTGGTTAGTCTTAACCTAACCCTTCAAGCCTGATATAACCTCACATTCAGTATATACTAGCAGGTTGATGTTGCTCCACTGCTCCCCCTGCAGGCAGCTTGGGGGAGCACTGTCGGCAATAAAAGCCTTTGCTGTTGCTTTCTGCAGTTGTGTCAGGCCTGCGTGTCTAAAGTGCCGAGTCATCTTCTTATTGGCTGATCTGATGTCTTCCCACTTTGATTGTTTCAGCCCAACTTAGTTTCTAAACACAACTAAAGAGCTTTATGGAGCAATAAGAGCGACCACAGTGAACAACTGCAGTGAAATCAGGTGATGATCCACTTTAGATTTTCCTCTCCGACAGGTCAAACTGTTGTTTTGTAGCATGTGCACTTTTAAGAAGCGTGTGTCATGTGTGTATAAATAGAAGAGTGGAGTGTTCAAGTTTCTCTTGTTGCTGTTTGACAAAGACTGGCAGTATTTGTTTATTTTTTAATGAATGTTCTCTTTATTGTAAACTGTTTGGGGTCAAATAAATAAATGAAGTCTGCCCATTGTTATTTTTTGTTTTGTTTAAAGTGAAATAAGGCAAACTTGCAACACATTCCATGCTGCATATTAATGGTGACTACGCAAAAATACAAACAAAAAACACCCACAAATATTTGAAACATTTAAAACAGTTCAACATTTTACTAAATCTGTGCCACCACTGTGTCACACTTTTACTTGTACACGTCGGATTAAAAAAGGAACAAAGAAAGACACTTTGAAGCGGAGGGACGACAAAAAGAAATTGCACTAATGTTGCATTCGCCACCAGTAGGTGGCAGTAGACTCTAAGACTTGGCATCGTCGTTTTGTTCCACGGGGGAAACGCGAAACACACAATGATGAAAGAAAATCAGTTGAAACGACCAACTGTCACCACAGAAGAACAAAGGAAGACTTCATTAAATCCTCTGATAGTGTCAGCTTAACTGGCTTAAGTTAACTGTAAGCGCTGCATCCATCTGAAACCTCTTGCAGAAATGACAAGGGCTTGATTTCAAAATAAAATAACGCACAATGTTTAGACTAGGTCAAATATTAATTCGAAATAAAACACGTGTGTGGGTTTTTTTTTATAACGCAACCAAACATCTTAATATTTATTGTCAATGTTTCATTCAATAAATTTCCACACTTTAATGTCGCCATTACAAACCCACTCAAAGGTCCGACTAGTTTTACTTTACTTCCGAGCGATGCTTTTATTTTGTCACTAACTCCTAACCGGATGTCGTTTCCTGATTGCCGGCAGCTTCGGGAGCCAGGAAGCGACCTCAGCCGTGACTGGAGCCACTGGCACCGCAGCTCCACCGCGGGGCTCGAACCGGTTCAACACATCGATCTATTTTTTCTGTTTCTTTTTGAAGCTTTTATCTGAGGATGGAAGAACGTTCCAACAAAAAGGTGCCTCGCCGCGAGTTGGGTCGCCGACGGCGGCTGTAAGAAGGGCTCCACCTCAACAATTCCGGAACATTCCACTTGGCAAGGTGGCGAACCTGTCCATGGGTGTTACGCTGATTCTGGACAGGTAGAGGGTAGCAGGATCCTCCCGGCTAGCCGCGCTGCTTGTCTGCTAACCTGTCGCAGCAGTAGCAGCAGCAAGCTCGGCGTAGCTTAGCCTAGCCGCAGCCGTCACCAGCCCAGTCAGTTCCGTCTGATGAACCGAGAAGGGGGAAAGCCGCTATGGGTCACTTTTAGCCGGCGCCTCCGCCAGGGCTCTGCGGGCGTCCCTTCTGTCTGTGTCCGCCGCCGCTGTCAAGGAGGAAGCGACGGTAACCGCGCTTGATTGACAGCTTGTCACCACGGCTTCAACCGCCAGATGTGGCGTCCGCGGCGCAGCGCCCGCTGAAGGCTGCGCGAGCTTCCCGCCACCCAGCAAGAACCGGGAATGGCTGTGCCGCGTGTTGCCCCGAGCGTGCGAGCCGCGACGGCAGGTAGCGAGAGTGCTCTCGGCACCGGGGAGGCGGTGTCACCGAGGAGGAAGCCCGCCGAGCCCGCACGCCGCTAGCCAGCCAGTTAGCCACCTAGCCTGCTAGCCAGGGAGCTAACCTGCTAACTGACTGACTGAGTGACTGAGTGACTGAGTACCGCAACGAGGCGCAGGATCAGACGGAGGGTTTAAGCCACTGAGGCTGTCAACGGGACAGGACACTTGGCACACACACACACACACACACACACACACACACACGGTCGGAGTGTTTGGTGGTGCAACATGAAGAGGACGGAGAACAAGAACAAGAGGAAACTGTGCAGCTTGGAGCAGCAGCAGCAGCAGCAGCAGCAGCAGGAGCAGCAGCAGCGGCAGCGGCAGCAGCGCGGCGGGGAGGAGAAGAAGCAGGATGCGGTGAGTACATCATCCAGGTGTCAAGCTTGTCCTGGCTTCACCCCAACGCGCATGCGTGACTTGAAGTTAAGTTAAGCTGTGGAGATAGTGGCGTTTAATTTGCTGGCACTGCTGCGGTTCCAGTCACGGCAGTTCCCTGTCTGTTTGTCTCACATAGTGGATGTCATGGTAGGTTTCTGCAAATTATTGGTGCAGTTAGGGGTGGGCAAACTATGGCTTGCGGGCCCATATGTGGCCCGTTAAGCTTTTTAATCGGGTCCGCCAAACCTGAAGAAATGATATGAGTGCGAGTGTGAGTGAGTGAGTGAGTTGCTGTGTGTTTTGATTTCTTGATGCTCAGGTCAGCGTGGTGTGAGAAGGTTGCGAGCTGGTGAGCTGCCCCTGCTGAGGTCCTCCATCCTCCAGGTGGTGGAGAACTTGCTTTATTTATTAATACTGATGTATGAGTATTAACTCTATACTCTGTCCGGCAGCTGTGGAGCTGGAACTTTATTTTTCTGATCACTTTCTGATCTATCAAGTGTGTTGTGCTGCTGGTTCTCCCACCCTGATGAACTTCCAGATGTTCTCAATAACACACACACACACACACACACACACACACACTGCTCGCTCCAGAATGATGAGGTCATGGCTCCTCCATATTGGGACTTGGTCATGTGACCCACTCTGACACCCACCGCCCCGTCAGCTGGGACCTCACGCACTTCTATAGGAGCCAGTCTGAGCTGTATGATGATGATGATGATGGTGGTGGTGATGGTGATGGTGGTGGTGATGATGATGATGATGATGATGATGATGATGGTGGTGGTGGTGATGATGATGATGATGTTGATGGTGGTGGTGGTGGTGGTGATGATGATGATGATGATGATGGTGGTGATGATGATGATGATGTTGATGGTGGTGGTGGTGGTGGTGATGATGATGATGATGATGATGGTGGTGATGATGATGATGATGATGATGATGATGATGGTGGTGGTGGTGGTGGTGATGATGATGATGATGATGATGATGATGATGATGATGATGATGATGATGATGGTGGTGGTGGTGATGATGATGATGATGATGATGTTGATGGTGGTGGTGATGATGATGATGATGATGATGATGATGATGATGGTGGTGGTGGTGATGATGATGATGATGATGATGATGGTGGTGGTGGTGGTGGTGATGATGGTGGTGGTGGTGGTGGTGGTGATGATGATGATGATGATGATGATGGTGGTGGTGGTGAGTGTTTTGCAGTTCAGTTTCAGCACTCGGATTGTGAGTCTGAGCCCAAGGGAATCATGGGAAATTTTTCCTCTGGGCTCTGAATGTCTCACCTGCTCGTCAGAAATATCAGCCCCTCCCCCACTCACCACAACCACCACCACCAAGGCTCCGTCTGATTGGCTGCTGGCAGCTGCTGATGTTCTCTCTCTGGTCCTGACCTCTCGCTGGGTTCAGCACACTGACTCCTCATTAACTCCTCACTGACTCCTCATTAGCTCCTCACTGACTCCTCACTGACTCCTCATTAGCTCCTCACTGACTCCTCATTAGCTCCTCACTGACTCCTCACTGACTCCTCACTGACTCCTCACTGACTCCTCATTAGCTCCTCACTGACTCCTCATTAGCTCCTCACTGACTCCTCACTGACTCCTCATTAGCTCCTCACTGACTCCTCATTAGCTCCTCATTAGCTCCTCACTGACTCCTCATTAGCTCCTCACTGACTCCTCATTAGCTCCTCACTGACTCCTCACTGACTCCTCACTGACTCCTCACTGACTCCTCATTAACTCCTCACTACTCCCTCACTGACTCCTCACTGACTCCTCATTAGCTCCTCACTGACTCCTCATTAACTCCTCACTGACTCCTCATTAGCTCCTCACTGACTCCTCATTAGCTCCTCACTGACTCCTCATTAACTCCTCATTAACTCCTCATTAACTCCTCATTAACTCCTCATTAACTCCTCATTAACTCCTCACTGACTCCTTACTCCTCCCCATTGACTCCTCACTGACTCCTCATTAACTCCTCTCTGACTCCTCATTAACTCCTCATTAACTCCTCACTGACTCCTCACTGACTCCTCATTAACTCCTCACTGACTCCCCATTGACTCCTCATTAACTCTCCACTGACTCCTTACTAACTCCTCAGCAACTCATGACTCCTCCTCATTAACTCACTGACTCCTCCCCCTACATCAGGCCAGACCAGTGTCCACCACAGTGAGCTGAGTGTTGGTGCTGGTTTGACTGCAGTAACTCAGGGAGGAATCACCTGGTTTCCATGGAAACCAGCCATCATCATCTCAGAGGCCTCCAGGGTTCTCACATCCAGTCGTTAACTCTGTGGTGAAGGCGGCTGACTGCAGGTTCCCAGGCCTCTGTGGTGGCCGGGTTTGCTGCTGCTGCTGCTGCTGCTGCAGGGACTCGTTCCAGCTCATTAACTGAGTGTTTGGTGAACCATTAATCCTGCTGGTGGGAGAAGAAGAAGAAGAACCTGTGGCCCAGAACGACCTGGCTGACGGTAGTCAGGAGCCCCCTGATGGATGCAACCTAGCTGACCTGGAGGTGGAGCTGATATTTCTTCTAGAACTTCCTCCAAGTTTCCTCACAGTGGATTTTAATGAACTGCGGCCTTTTCTTCGTCCTCTAATGAAGACCATCCGTCACCGAGCGACGGCCACATTCCTCACTGCTGAAGGCCACGTTGTTCATCCTTCAGCTCCTTTTCCAACTTCTCCTCCACTTCTCCACCTCTCAGCTGTGAACCACAGAGTCAACGGTCAAACTGGGCAACAAGAGACGTTGTTTTGGTCCAGAACTTCAGAGCTGAGTCTCAGTTGGAGCCTCGTCCATCAAGTTTTATGGTGGCTCCGAGTTTGTTTGTCGCTCTGAAACAAGGCCGTCAAGCCAATCAGAGCGGCTCTGTGTGCATAATAGCCACAGCAGCGGCAGCAGCAGCAGCAGCAGCAGCTCCAGCTCCACCTCTGCTTGACGGCCACTGCTCAGTGCGGCTGCTGCAGCGTCTGTGTTTACAGCTCGGTAGGCTGCAGATTGGTCGGTTGTCAACCTCTGGGCGGCAGCCAGTGAAGACGCAGCAGCAGCAGCAGCAGCAGCAGCGCCCACAACATCCTGCTTCCTGCAGCTTGGCAGGCTAACTATAGGAGCACTGGACCACACCCAGCCACCTGGGTGTGTGTGTGTGTGTGTGTGTGTGTGTGTGTGTGTGTGTGTGTGTGGGGTCACTGGTGGTGCTGCTGGTGATGAATGAACGGATGGGTTAATACTTGGATGAATGAATGACGCGGTGCCTTGTTGACACAGCAGAACAGGAAGTGAAGCTGCTGCCTCCAACCAGCAGGCAGCCGAAGCCGCATTACAAAGAAAAAGGAGAACCAGGTGGTGGTGTCATGTGACCAAGCAACACCGAGCACCAGTCCAGTCAAACCAGTCTGGACCAGTTTGACGTGACGACGCTCGGCGTCGGGATTCAGTGGATCCTGTAGCCGTGCGCAGGAATTAGACCGAGCCCACACTCGTCATGTAATAGACTGAAGCAAGGCTCCCCAGGTATTAGACCAAGCCGTGGGTGTCGAGGGTGTAGACTGAGGAAAGGCAGGCCAGGTGACAGACCGAGCCGAGGCTCCCTTGTCCACCGTCCTCTCTCTCACGCTGCCGTGCTGCCACGTGACGGTTTATCAGCTTCTTCCCTGCAGCTCTGCAGATGTGACTCAGCTGCAGCCTGTGTGTGATTACAACGCGCGCACGCACACGCACACACACACACACACAGGGACACACCCGGGATTAAAACACTCAGATTTCACATATTGCTTTAATCCTTTTGGGAATTAAGCCAGCAAGTGGTGGAGTGTGTGTGTGTGTGTGTGAGAGAGTGTGTGAGAGAGTGTGAGAGTGTGTGAGAGTGTGTGTGAGTGTGTGTGTGTGTGTCAGCTTGTGGCTGCACGCTCAGGCCTGTTGTCAACTCAT
>CM020508.1:22349014-22351514 GCA_009823395.1 Thamnaconus septentrionalis | reverse complement strand
TGCTGCACTGGTGCCATCCACTGACTCTCTCTCTCTCTCTCTCTCTCTCTCTCTCTCTCTCTCTCTCTCTCTTCCAGAAGGAGCTGAGTCTTCCCAGAAGAGGCAGCTTGTAAGTACCCACAATCCTCTCTGATTGCTCCGTCCGGTCACAGCGCCTCCTGCCGTCGGTGCCATGTGACTGCGGGTCGACTGGCCCCGCCCACTGAGCCTGGGTCTGTCTCAGCTGTTGCTGCTCCTTATTAGAGGACCTGATAAAAGGGTTAAAGGTCAAAGGTGAAGTGCCACCAAGTGTGTGTGTGTGTGTGTGTGTGTGTGTGTGTCTGTGTGTGTGTGTACACTGGAACAGCTGAGCATCCCACTTTGGATGGATGCGGACCTATTAATATCTGTGTGCGTGTGTGTGCGTTTGTTTGTGTGTGTGTGTGTGTCGTCTTTCTGGCGTCATTGGCAGGAAGTGGGAGGGGCTTTCTTCGAGCAGCCAATCAGAGCCAACGTGCAGAAACACTGAGCGGCCTGTTTCAAATGCAACTCAGCTCAAGTGAATCAATTCATTGTGAGTCAGTCTGACCTCGGCGAGGACGCTCAGTTAGCACGCACACACACACACACACACACACACACACACAGGTCCAGGTTAGTGTGTGTGTGTGTGACAACAGTCTCATGTTCAGCTCCAACGTCAGTGCGGTAATCACCCGTATTAACTGTGTGAGCCGCTCATTGTGTGTGTGTGTGTGTGTGAGAGCTGCATTTAGCCGGCCTTTAGCTTCTGGGAAACAGACAGACAGCTGCGCTAGCCGGCGTCACCATGACGCGTCCCAAGGTTAGCATGTTAGCGTATTAGCATGTTAGCACAGTGTCGTTATTATGAGATCAGCAAAAATCTCCTCAGTCTTCTTCTGATTTTTTAGGGGAGGAGGAAAACAGGAAGTACAGGAAGAAGCGGGAAGTATTTGAGCCCCGCCCCCTTCCTCTTCCTCCTTCTCGTCTTTTTTTGGTGTCTGTCCCTTTGTCCAATCACAGTCAAGTGTCTCTGGGCTGGTGGGCGTGGCCTGTCGCAGCTCTGGACCTCTGTGTGTGTGTGTGTGTGAGAGAGTGGGAGTCGGCAGCGAGCCTCAGCTTGTTGCTGGAGGAACAATCAGGTGCAGATACCTCACATAGCAGTGTGTGTAGATAAGACACACACACACACACACACAGGGTGAGGGGCAGTGGCTGAGGGAGTTGTGTTGTTGTCGTCGTCGTCACTGCTGCCGCTGCCGCTGGACGGATCGACGACCCTCCGTCAGTTGCAGGAGGCGAGATGAAGAGGAGGAAAGAGCCAATAGGAGCTCCTCACCTCCACCTGCAGTAAGACCCTGCCTGTGTGTGTGTAGGTGTGTGTGGGTGGGTGTGTGTCAGTCTATGTGTAGGTGTTGCGTTACTTCACTTTTCAACTAGTGAGTTTATGTCAGTGGTAGCAGCTCTGTGAGGTCAGCAGCAACGTCGACAGGCTTCGGTCACACACACACACACACACACACACACACACACACACACACACACACACACACACACACACACACACTGCTGATCAGCCCAGTACGATCAATAATCAGTGAGCGAGCTGATCAACAGTCAGCGGGTGCAGGTGCAGCTCGGCGTCACTCTGACTCCCCCTGCAGGCGAGGACAGGACACTGCGAGGTTCTCCAAACAACAGGCCGTATTGGTCCTGGCTGTTAGCGTTAGCGTTAGCGTTAGCGTTAGCGTTAGCAGCCGCGTTCTCAGCGTCGGCTCTCGGCTGCTCCACCTGTTGGCAGCAGTTAGCGGCGCCACGCTAGCATGGAAGCAGTGGAGTCTCCTGCCCCCACCTCCTCCTCCTCCTCCTCCTCTCCCTCTTCCTCCTCCTCCTCCTCCTCCTCCTCCTCCTCCTCCTCCCCCTCCTCTTCCTGCTCCACCTCCTCCTCCAGCTCCTCCCCCTCCTCTTCCTGCTCCTCCTCCTCCTCCTCCTCCTCCTCCTCCTCCTCTTCTTCCTCCTCCTACTCCTGCTCCTCCTCCTGTTTTCGACAGGATCTTCTCTCTGGCTCAGCTGCGTTGCCACGGCAACTGCAACTTCCGCCAGCACCTCCTGTTGTCCCCCACCTCCTCCTGTCTCCTCCTCCTCCTCCCACCCCTCCGTCACCCTGCCTCTCCTCCCCCTGTTGGCGCCGCTCCTCCAGCGAGGGAGTCACTTCCTGAGGCTCCTCCTCTTTCACCTCTTGCTGTCAGTGTGGAAGCTCCTCCTCCTCCTCCTCCACTCCTCCTCTCTCCTCCTCCTCCACCAGTGTGTGTGTCCTTGACTGAACCAGAGGATGACAGTGTGTCTGAGATGGAGGGAGGGGGCGCCGCTGAGCAGGGAGCGGAGGGGGAGGTGGAGGGGGGAGGGGCGGAGCAGCTCTCTCTCTCTCTGGCAGCAGCAGCAGTCCTCCTCCTCCTCCTCCTCCTCCTCCTCTGCTGCTGCTGCTGCTGCTCTCAGTGTA
>CM020508.1:22309014-22341514 GCA_009823395.1 Thamnaconus septentrionalis | reverse complement strand
CCCTTTGCCTCACTTTGAATTTCAGCTGTTGGCCTAGTGGTAGTACTAGTAGTTCTAGTAGTAGTAGTCGTAGTTCTAGTGGCTCTAGTAGTAGTAGTATTAGCAGTTTTAGTAGTAGTAGCCAGCCCACTAGCCACAAGCTGATGTGTTAGCCTTCTCTTCGTGCTAGCTCCGTCCAGCTACGGTTTCATTCCTCCGAGTTCTTGGTCACATGACTCACCTCGACCACACCCCCTCTCCAGGCCACGGCTCAGATGGAGGAGCGTCTGGCCGAGCTGCTCTCCTCCTCCTGCCCCTCCTCCTCCTGCTCCTCCTCCTGGGTGGCTCCGCTGGCCGACGGCGTGCTGAGCTTCATCCAGCACCAGCTGGTGGAGCTGTGCCGGGACTGCCTGCAGAAGAGCCGCCAGGGCCTCATCACCTCGCGCTACTTCTACGAGCTGCAGGAGAACCTGGAGCGGCTGCTGCAAGACGTAAGCCCCGCCCCCTCAATCCCTCCACCTGCCAGTCAATCAGTTCGTCCATCCAGGAGCCCGCAGGAAGTAGATTTTTATTCATTAATTATTATTATTATGAATTGATAGTAAATAAAATGAATACATTTATCCATCCATCCATTCCAATTATTCAAAGATCCAGTGATTAATATCAAATATTTAAATAAATAAATTGATAAAATGTTGTTGCAACAAAGCTATTAAATTTAGCAATAATCGGCTAGAAAAAAGAAATCCGATTTAATTTTAATTTTCCACTAGTTTCAGGTTTGTTTGTTTGTTTGTTTTAGCCAGTTTCTCCAGTCAAACCTCAGTGATTAGTGACTTGATTGGCTGAGAGGACAAACGCACAGGAAACACAGTGTGCTAGAAACAGGAAGTACACAGCAACAGAAAAACTCATTCACCACAACCCCGTCCCCCCCCTTCTCCTCCCCCACTCCTTATGAATTTATTAATAAGTCTCATCTTCTGTTCGGCCGCATGACTAATATTGTCATCCGTCTCCGCCGTCGCCAGCGTTGCATTGTGGGATATCTGAGCGTGAACAAAGCAGCGTTGCCCCATTATTTGCCTGCAAGTGAAAAATGATTCAAAGATTTAAGGCTTTTTCTTGGTCACATTGTCGCTTTACACGGCAGTGAAATGTTGGTGTGGCAGAAGCCGACGTGATGATTGTGAATAAAGAAAAATAAAGAAAGTATTAAAAAAAAAAAAGAGTTTAAAAAGTGGCAAGTTAAGAATTAGTTTTACAAAAATACAAAATTCAAAAGATTAAAAAGCAGCAAGAACAGAGGACAATATTATACTGATAATATATAATATAATATGAGATATTGTATTAATAGTTGCAAACAATAGAATCATAAAGCATGAAGAACAATTTGATATAATTAGTTACATGGTTTTTGAAATGTATTGTTAAATATAAGGTATCGTGAAATATTTTACAAAATCTGCTCCAGTTGAACATTTGAAGTGAAAACTGTGAATATTGAGCTGAGTTTTGTCCTGAAGTCGACTCACCTGAAGCGTCATCAGTCATAAAACCGTCTTATTTTCTGTCCACCGGGACCCCGAACATCTCGCAGCCCCCCGTCACCCTCCCCCCAGCGTGATGTCACCGCTGGACTGCCTTCCTCTCTCTCTCTCTCTCTCTCTCTCTCTCTCTCTCTCTCTCTCTCTCTCTCTCTCTCTCTCTCTCTCTCTCTCTCTCTCTCTCTCTCTCTCTCTCTCTCTCTCTCTCTCTCTCTCCTCTCTCTCTCTCTCTCTCTCTCTCTCTCTCTCTCCCTCTCTCTCTCTCTCTCTCTCTCTCTCTCTCTCTCTCTCTCTCTCTCTCTCTCTCTCTCTCTCTCTCTCTCTCTCTCTCTCTCTCTCTCTCTCTCTCTCTCTCTCTCTCTCTCTCTCTCTCTCTCTCTCTCTCTCTCTCTCTCTCTCTCTCTCTCTCTCTCTCTCTCTCTCTCTCTCTCTCTCTCTCTCTCTCTCTCTCTCTCTCTCTCTCTCTCTCTCTCTCTCTCTCTCTCTCTCTCTCTCTCTCTCTCTCTCTCTCTCTCTCTCTCTCTCTCTCTCTCTCTCTCTCTCTCTCTCTCTCTCTCTCTCTCTCTCTCTCTCTCTCTCTCTCTCTCTCTCTCTCTCTCTCTCTCTCTCTCTCTCTCTCTCTCTCTCTCTCTCGCACCTGGTGTTGGCGGCTCTCCCTCTCTCTCGCTGATCTTTCTATGAGCCGTCAGCGCTGACGTCTCTATTGGGTCTCAGCCTCTGTGTGTGTGTGTGTGTGTGTGTGTGTGTGTGGGGGGGAGTCTTATGGTCCCCACTGGTCCCCTTATTGACCTGATGTCCCACAGGGACCCACATACCAACACACACACACACACACACACACACACACACTCGCTGGTCCTCCTGGATTCTAATCACACTCCAGCGATCAGAGGGAGGAGGGGGATGAGGGGGCTGGGGGGGGTGAGTGATGGCTCCTCCCCCTCTGGCTGAGGGAGGTGCAGGTGCAGGGTTTGGTGGTGGGCGGAGCCTGGTGGGGATTCCTTCGCCTCTGATTGGCTGGAGGAGGCAGGGGGAGGAGGAGGAGGACGGAGAGCTGAGAGTGTCGGCATGATGTGGGAGCAGACGGTGAGGAGCATCTGGAAGAGCAGCACCTCCACCGCTGATCACCGAGATGGTGATGATGAAGATGCCGATGACATCATCACCAGTCGGAGGTCATTAAGAGGGGGCGGAGTTTCTGGGCTTTTTTTTGGGGGGGGGCGAGCAGCGAGGATGAGGAGGAGGACGGAGGTGTGAGGAGGCCAAAATCATCTCCTCCTTGGAGGAGCTGAGAAGATGTCCAGTGTGTCGTGGCAGAGGAGGCTGGAGGAGGAGGAGGAAGGAGGTACTGAGGAGGAGGAGGAGGAGGAACCACTTGAAGGAAGTGCTGGAAGAGGAGGAAGTGCTGAGGAGGTGGAGCCGCTGGAAGGAGGTGCGACAGAAGAGGAAGGAGGATGAGCTGCTGGAGGAGGTGCTGAGGAGGAGGAGCTGCTGGAAGGAGGCGCTAGAGGACGAGGAGGAGGTGCTGGTCACAGTTGAGTCCCTTTTTTATTAGTTTGATGGGGTGGAGAGAGGAAGTTGTGAAGGTCCCACTTCCTGTCCAGCAGAAGATGATGAGATAAACCTGGACCAGATGGTTCTGATGGTCCAGAGTGTCCAGCTCAGGGGCGGGGTGAACTTTCTGACTGGTGGGGCCACAGTGGGTTGTAAAATGTGACAGAGGAGACGGAGCAGCGGCAGATGGATGGAGTGTTTTGGTGAGCCACCTCATTGGAGGAAACAGCGTCTTTGAAGCTCCACCAGGGTGTCAGTCAGTTGCTCTTTATTGAAAACACTCTGAAAACACTGGGAATGGAGGAACTACAGCTGGGGCCCAATGACAAAGCTGAACGGGCTCCACGTGGCCCCCGGGCCGTAGTTTGCCCATGCCCGGTCTTGATTGTCTAGCGTGTCTAGTGGACTCTGATTGGCTCCTGTGAGAAGATCCCATTAGTTCCTCAGGTGACAACCGTCGGAGCTCGTCAGTGATTCAGACTCAGTTTGACTCCATCTGCTCATATTGAGTCGTGTGATTCACTTTCAGTCGGTTGAAATTATATGTTGGATATTATTATTATTATAATGATAATAATAATAATAATAATAATCATCACTGGTTTGAAGTGGAAACCAGTTTGGATTGGAGGAAGCAGCAGAGCCCCCCCCCCCCCACCCCCCACCCCATCCCTCCCTCCACCTCCACCTCTCACCCCCACCCCCCCCACCTGCTCCTCCTGCTGCTCCATCATCACGGTGGTGCGTTCAGGTACCCCGTGTGTTCACTGCCCCCCCCTCCATCCTCTTCTGGAGGGGTCGCGACCTCATCTGGTAAGCAGCGGGGGGGCAGCTCACCCCCCCGCCACCCCTGCAAGTCACCTGACCACCTGCCCACCATCGGTCAGTGGCAGGCAGACGCCTAATCTGATTGGCTCTCGGCAGGAAGTGATGACATCACTCGGTCCAGGAGAGAGAGAGAGAGAGAGAGAGAGAGAGAGAGGGAGAGAGGAGGGAGGGAGGAGGGAGAGAGGGAGAGAGGGGAGGAGAGAGAGAGAGAGAGAGAGAGAGAGAGAGAGAGAGAGAGAGAGAGAGAGAGAGAGAGAGAGCGAGGAGAGAGAGAGAGAGGAGAGGGAGAGAGAGGGAGGAGGAGGGAGAGAGAGAGAGGGAGAGAGAGAGAGAGAGAGAGAGAGAGAGAGAGGGAGAGAGAGAGGGGAGAGAGGGAGAGGGAGAGAGGAGGAGGGAGGAGGAGAGAGAGAGAGGGAGAGAGGGAGAGAGAGAGAGAGAGAGAGAGAGGAGAGGGAGAGGGAGAGAGGAGGGAGGAGGAGAAACTTGTCATGAGAGAGGAGGAGGGAGAGAGAGGGAGAGAGAGAGAGAGAGAGAGAGAGAGAGGGAGAGGGAGAGGAGGGAGGGAGGGAGAGAGGAGGAGGGAGGAGAGAGAGAGAGGAGAGAGAGAGAGAGAGAGAGAGAGAGAGAGAGAGGAGAGGGAGGGAGGAGAGAGAGAGAGAGAGGAGGAGGGAGAGAGAGAGAGAGAGAGAGAGAGAGAGAGAGGAGAGAGGGAGAGAGGGAGAGAGAGGAGGGAGAAAATGCTTCAGCCAATCGGGAGAAACTTGTCATTTTTTTGTTTTTTGTGCTTTATTAATTTTGCTGATCACAAACTCGACCTCCTGTTTGTTTGTTTGGAGTTTACAATCAAATGACCTGATTGGCTGATTGATTGATTGGTTGGTTGACACTTCAGCCTCTTGACTTGTTCACATCAGAGGCTCAGAGTTTATGAGCAGGAGATGAGACTGCAGTGTGGAGGACACACACACACACACACACACACACACACACACACAATACATATTTATTTGGCTCAGACATTGACACTCCACCCCCCCGCCCCCCTCTGACCCCTCCACCCCTCCTCACTTCATTACATTATAAATAATTCAGAGGGGGGGAGGGGCGGGATCTGTCACACTGCTATGCTAACAGCTAACGGCTAACATCTGCCTTTTGTAGTTTATGAAGCAGATTGTAACACACACACACACACACACACCAATTTCACTGTGACGGCTGGGTAATTGTCCCACACACACACACACACACACACACACACACACACACACACAGGGTCTGTGTCTTTGCAAGGGCTGCTGGGAAATCGCTTCACGCTGACAGACAGTTTCACGGGAGATGGAGTGTGTGTGTGTGTGTGTGTGTGTGTGTGTGTGGTGCTGTGACTGCTTCCTGTGTGAAGGACAAACAGGAAGTTCCTCCCAGAGCGGCTCCACTCATACATTATTCAACAAGAAAAAAGAAGTCCAATTAAAATGTGATCCCGCCCCCTCTGACCCCCCTCCCCCAGGCCCACCAGCGCCCGACAGTGTGGAGGTCTCTCTGGTCTCCCAGCTGGTCAGGAGGTTGATGATGGTCATCTCTCGGCCGGCTCGCCTGCTCGAGTGTCTGGTGAGTGTCTGTGTTGCACTACCGCCGTCCACCAGCAGGGGGCCTAGCAACCACCACACACTCACTGCAGCCACCAGCTGGAACCTTTGTGATGGATTCCTCTCCTTCCTCTGTTTTTCATCTGTTCTTGTTCCTCTTGTTTCTCCTCCTCCTCCTCCTCCTCCTGCTCCTCCTGCTCCTCCTGCAGGAGTTTGACCCTGAGGAGTTCTACCACCTGCTGGAGGCAGCAGAAGGTCATGCTAAGGAGGGTCAGGGCATCAAGTGTGACATCCCTCGCTACATCATCAGCCAGCTGGGCCTCACCAGGGACCCCCTGGAGGGTGAGCAGCGCCCCCACTGGCCAGGAGGACTTACTGCTGCTGCTGCTGAGCTCCATCCTGATCTTTGTCTCATCTGTGTGTGTGTGTGTGTGTGTCAGTAGAAATGGCCCAGCTGAGCAGCTATGACAGTGGGAATCCTGAGACGCCGGAGACGGACGACTCGGTGGACGTGAGTTTGACTCCCATTCAAACCCGATGTGTCTCTGCTGACCCCTGGTGGAGAGTGTGAGCAACCAACCAACCAAACCAACCCCGCTGGCTGTGTTTCCAGAGTCAAGGAGGAACGACTGTTCCACCTGCAGCTCCTCCGGGACCCAGGACCAAGGCGCCCCGCGAGGAGGACTTTGAGAACATCAAGCTGATCAGCAACGGAGCCTACGGGTAGGAGAAGAAGAAGAAGAAGAAGAACTTCCACGCCCCCTGCTGGCCACCTCCAGGAACTAAACACCTGTGTGTGTGTGTGTGTGTGTGTGTGTGTGTGTGTGTGCAGCGCCGTGTTCCTGGTGCGGCACCGCGACACCCGCCAGCGCTTCGCCATGAAGAAGATCAACAAGCAGAACCTGATCCTGAGGAACCAGATCCAGCAGGCCTTCGTGGAGAGGGACATCCTCACCTTCGCTGAGAACCCCTTCGTGGTCTCCATGTTCTGCTCCTTCGAGACCAGGAGGCACCTGTGCATGGTGATGGAGTACGTGGAAGGTGAGGAGGAGGAGGGAGGGGACAGGTGGGCGGAGGGAAGGCCAGGTGGGTTGGTTGGGTGGTGCAGGGCCTACGGGCGCTCTCTGAGCTCCGTGCTGCCCCCTGCAGGCGGAGACTGCGCCACGCTGCTGAAGAACATGGGTCCTCTGCCGGTGGACATGGCCCGCATGTACTTTGCTGAGACGGTGCTGGCGCTGGAGTACCTGCACAACTACGGCATCGTGCACCGAGACCTCAAGCCTGACAAGTAGGCCGTGCACGCACACACACACACACACACACACACGCATTTTCCTTCCTTTGCACTGTATTGTTGCTGGAATTATGCAAATGCCCCCCAGTGTGGTATCAAGCAAGGCTTCTCCTCTCTGCTGCCGCAGCCTCCTCATCACCTCCCTGGGCCACATCAAGCTGACGGACTTCGGCCTGTCCAAGATCGGCCTGATGAGTCTCACCACCAACCTGTACGAGGGCCACATCGAGAAGGACACCAGGGAGTTCCTGGACAAGCAGGTACCGCCACACCGACTCCAGCGCCGCCGCCTCCTCCAGCCAAGTCAGCCGATGGGGCAGAATCCAGCCGCTGCGCCGGGCAAATGAGAGTCCAGTGTGAACCGTAGCCTTATTACAGTGTTGCTACGTGGTTACTGTAGTGTTGTTTGCATCTTTATTGTCGTATTATGACATCATTATCGTCGTGTTACCATCGTGTTACAGTAGTGTTTTTACAGTGTTATTACAGTGGTACTACAGTGTCATTACATCATTATTGTAGTTTTATCAAGAGTGTTACCACCAGAGTGTCACTGCAGTGTCATAGTGCAGAATGGTCCCCGGAGGAGGCCCCCCTCCCCCTCTGATGACGACTCTTGGCTTGGGCCGCTGCCCCCTGCAGGTGTGCGGCACGCCCGAGTACATCGCCCCCGAGGTGATCCTGCGGCAGGGCTACGGCAAGCCGGTGGACTGGTGGGCCATGGGTGTCATCCTGTACGAGTTCCTGGTGGGCTGCGCACCCTTCTTTGGAGACACACCCGAGGAGCTGTTTGGTCAGGTGATCAGCGGTGAGTCACATGTCACACATGGTCATATCGCAATGTCGTATATAAATTTACAATATATTGTGCAGTCCTAATATATACATATATATATATATATATATATATATATATATATATATATATATATATATATATATATATATATATATATATATGTGTGTGTGTGTGTATATATGTATATGTATATATATATATATATATATATATATATATATATATATATATATATATATATATATATATATATATATATATGTATGTATATATATATATATATATATATATATATATATGTATATGTATATATACATATATATGTATATATATATATATATATGTATATATATATATATATAAATATTTTAATGTACATACTGTATATATACATATAAATTTATTTCCATATTCATATATGAATGTATATATATTTCTAAATATATGCATGTGTGTCTATACATACACACACACACATATATAGATGTATGTACACACACGCACACTCTCTTCTTTGAGTGTTGTTAGCATTAGCGTTAGCAGCTGCAGTAGTTGGATGGTTGGTTCCAGTTCCAGTTCCAGTTGCAGTTCCAGTTCCAGTGTGAACTGGCGCTGCTGTGGACGCTGGCTGAAGGTGTTTCTGCTGCTGCTGTTGCTCAGATGAGATCACCTGGCCGGAGGAGGAGGAAGCTCTGCCCCAGGAGGCCCAGGACCTCATCTCCAAGCTGCTGAGACTCAACCCCCTGGAGAGGCTGGGCACAGGTAGCGCACACGCACACCAGCACACCAGCACACACACACACACAGTGACAGCTGGCAGGCGGCCCTCTTCAGGACTTCCTGTGCCCCTCCCGCTCCAACAGGAAGTGCGTACGAGGTGAAGCAGCACTGCTTCTTCAGCCAGCTGGACTGGAACAGCCTGCTGAGGCAGAAGGCCGAGTTCATCCCCCAGCTGGAGAGCGAGGACGACACCAGCTACTTCGACAGTAAGCTACCCAGAGAGTGTGTGTGTGTGTGTGTGTGTGTGTGTGTGTGCATTGTTATGCAACTGAACCAGACGGTTGCAAACCCGAGGTAGCGGCCCCAACAACAGGCCGCAGAAACTGGTTCTCACGGACCGATGTGTTATGTTAATCAGCTGTGTGTGTGTGTGTGTGTGTGTGTGTGTGTGTGTGTGTGTGTGTGTGTGTGTGTTGCCAGCCCGCTCGGACCGCTACCACCACCTGGACTCTGAGGACGAGGACGACACCAACGACGAGGAGCTGGTGGAGCTGCGACAGTTCTCCTCCTGCTCGCCCCGCTTCAGCAAGGTAGCCCCGCCCCCTATCCTCCAGCTGACCAATCAGAGCCCTCCTCTCACCGCTCAGCAGCTGCTGTCATTGGCCAGAGTTCGAGCTTCCCGAGGGCGACAGTGGGAGGGGCGACAGTCCTACTTCCTGTCTCTGTCAGGGGAGGACTCTGATTGGAGCTCCTCTTCGGGGTTCCTCAGGCCCCTCCCACTTCCTGTTAGGTGGACGGGGCAAGACGTTAGCTTCCCGTCTCTGATTGTTTGGAGTCATCCCTCCAGTTCTCTTGGCTCCTCAGGCTCCTCCCACAAACAGGAAGTGGGAGGAGCTTCCCACGCTAGCGCCCCAGGTCTCTCGTTCCCTCCAGTTTGTCTTGGCTCGCTGTGATTGGCTGACTGTCTGTGTGCTCTGCAGGTGTACAGCAGCATGGAGCGCTTGTCCCTGCAGGAGGAGAAGAGGACCCCTCCCCCCACCAAGCGCAGCCTGAGCGAGGAGGGCGGGGAGGGGCTGGGGGGCGTGGCCGGTCTCAAGTCCAGGGACCGCTGCTGGCTCATTGGCTCGCCAGAGATGTGAGTTCACGGCGCCGACCAGTCAGCAGCGAGCTAGCGTGCGGCATCATCGCAGAGCAGGTGTGACATTGCTCTTCCTGTTGCCCCCCCTCTCACCCCCACCCCACCCCCAGCCTGAGGAAGCGTCTCTCCGTCAGCGAGTCCTCCCCCACTGAGAGCGACTCCAGTCCTCCTCTCACTGTCCGGCGCCGCTGCTGCTCCGCCATCATCGAGATGCCGCGGTTCGCCATTTCCTCTGAGGAGGAGGGGGCGGGGCCAGGTGAGCCAGAGCCACGCCCACCACACACACACACACACACACACACACACACACGCACACGCACTCACTCAGGTCGGAGGGGGTGACGTGAGAACTCTGACCCCTCCCCCTCTTCCCCAGGTTCGGCGGGGAGCAGGAGGAGCCCCTCCCTCCTGTGTCCAGGCTCCGCCCCCCTGCCGCTCGCCATCCCCGAGCTGCCGCTGGAGAGAGAGCTGAGGCTGGACGAGTCCACAGGTCAGTCACCTCAGAGGTCATAGGGCAACCTCCCTCCCCCGGTCCCCGCCCTCTCGGTGACATCACTTCCTGTCTCCGCCGCCCACAGCCTCCAGCAGCGACCCCCCCTCCACGCCGCGGGCCATCAGCGACCTGGCGGCTCGCCGCGCTTCGCCACCGCCTGCTGTCGGCCGACGCCCCGTGACCCCGGCGACCCCGTGGCCCCGCCCGCCCCCTCCTCCTCCTCCTCCTCCCGACCCCTCAACAAGGTCATCAAGTCGGCCTCGGCCACCGCGCTGTCGCTCATGATCCCGACAGGTGAGTCAGCTGACCTCAGGGGTCAGAGGTCACCGGGTCGCTGACCCCAGGGGGTCAAAGGTCACCACCAGTTGGTTGTCTTTATTTCATTAAGATCACCACCTCTTCCTCCTCCTCTTCCTGTCCTTTCCCTCCCTCCATTGCCCCTCCCCCTCTTGCTCCGCCCCTTCACATATTGCCCTCCTCCCCCATAATCCCCCTCCCTCAGACCACTACTCCGCCTCCCCCCTCGCCAGCCCCATGTCTCCCCGCTCTCTCTCGTCCAACCCGTCGTCCCGAGACTCCTCCCCCAGCCGCGACCTCTCGCCCGCCTCCGCCCGGCCCGCCATCGTCATCCAGCGGGCCGGCAAGAAGTACGGCTTCACGCTGCGGGCCATCCGGGTCTACATGGGCGACTCGGACGTCTACACCGTGCACCACATGGTCTGGGTGAGTCCCGCCCACAGCCGCCGCCATCCTGATTTTTAAAGTGTTATTACATCTTAGATCTAGAATAAAGGTGCAGCGTTATTACAGTGTTATTACAGCGTTATTACAGTGTTATTACAGTGTTATTACAGTGTTATTACAGTGTTATTACAGCGTTATTACAGTGTTATTACAGCGTTATTACAGTGTTATTACAGCGTTATTACAGCGTTATTACAGTGTTATTACAGTGTTATTACAGTGTTATTACAGTGTTATTACAAATGTAATACCCCCTCCGCCCCGCTCACCTCACCTCATTCTCTCTTCCCTCAGCACGTAGAGGGCGGTGGTCCGGCCCAGGAGGCGGGGCTGCGGGAGGGCGACCTGATCACTCACGTCAACGGGGAGCTGGTCCAGGGCCTGGTGCACACCGAGGTGGTGGAGCTCATCCTGAAGGTACGCACACACACACACACACACAGAGAACACCTTGTTGTTGTGGTACCAACCTGACTCCCTGCTTGGACCAATCGTGACTGCAGAGCGGCGCCAAGGTGTCCGTCTCGGCCACTCCCTTCGAGAACACGTCCATCAAGGTCGGCCCCGCCCGCAAGACCGGCCGCAAGTCCAAGATGGCCCGGCGCAACAAGAAGGTCAAGACCAAGGAGGGCCAGGACAGGTGCGTCAGCGCCCGCTCTGAAAACACATTCAGCGTCTCTAGAGATCCAAGTCTTAGTTGGTTAGCCTAGCCTAGCCTAGCTTAGCACTTAGCTATACTGCACTGTTGAACTATTATTAGAATTAGAATTAGATTTAGAATTAAGTCAGAATAAGATGTATTGTTAGAATAAGAGTTACAATTAGGTTAGTTAGAATTACAGTTAGAATTATGAAGTCCTCAGAAATAAAGCTGCCAGTTGGGGGGAGAGTTAGCGCTGCATGCTAACACAGCTAAGGGCCTTGCTTGCTGTGCCCTGTGTTTGCAGCAGGAAGAGGACGTCCCTGTTCCGCAGGATCACCAAGCAGGCGTCGCTGCTGCACACCAGCCGCAGCCTGTCGTCCCTCAACCGCTCGCTGTCGTCAGGGGAGAGCGGCCCCGCCTCCCCCACACACAACCTGTCGCCACGCAGTCCCACACTGGCCCACCGGGGGGCCACGCCCGACTCTGCACACTCAGGTGAGGGCGGGGGAGGGGTGAGAGGCCGAGTCAGTTAGAATTACAGTTAGTCTCCTCCCACTCTGTACAGAGCCATGTATACATATGCCTATGCACACACACACACACACACACAGACATATTTTCCTCTCTGACCTTTGACCTCACTTCCTTGTTTTTCTCCAAAGTGGGCGGGACGTCGTCTCAGAGCAGCTCTCCAGGCTCCAGCGTTCCCAACTCTCCGGCCGGTGGTTCTGCTGGTTCCGGGGGGTCCGGTGGTTCCGGTGGTTCTGGTGGTTCTGGCGGGGGGGCCCACGCCCGGCCCAGCTCGCTGACGGGCCTGGCCCCCAAGCTGCAGCGCCAGTACCGCTCGCCGCGGCGCAAGTCTGCGGGCAGCATCCCTCTCTCTCCACTGGCTCGCACGCCCTCGCCCACGCCGCAGGGCAGCTCGCCGCAGCGCCGCCCTCGCCGCTGCTGGCCCTGCCCACCCCGGCGGCCCTCCCTTCCCGCCCTCGCCAGCAAGCTGCACTGCCGCCGCCGCCGCTGGTGCGTCACGTGGCGTCGCGCCCAAGAGCGCCGAGTCGCCGCGCCGCCGCTGCTCAAGCGGGTTCAGTCGGCCGACAAGCTGGCCGCCGCCCTGGCCGCCGCTGGTGGTGGTGGCGGCTCCGCCCCCTCAGGCTCTGGCTCCGCCCCTTCCCCCTCCTCATCCTCCTCCTCCTCCACGGCGGCGGTGGCTGGGGGAGGAGCCTCAGGGGGCCGCAAACAGCACGGCAGCCTGGACGTGGCGGCGGCCGTCTCCTCGGACCTGAAGAAGAAGGAGATCCTGCAGAGGGAGAGCAGCCTGCAGTGCCTCCAGGTGGGAGCAGAGGGTACTGCAGGTCTCCAGGATAGTGGGGGGGGGGGGCTGAGTCCCACATGATGTTCCTTCTGCGGGCAGTAGGGGGAGCAGCTAGCCGCAGCTGCTAGAGTCCCAGTACGCCCACTGGCTCCCCCTACTGGCCTGATGGGATACATTACTGTTCTCGGTGCATTGTGGGATACATCGGTGAACTGTAGAGTGAATGCTGGTGTTCAGACACACACATAGTACAGCATGGTGTTGTAGCCTCTATGTAGTGACTGTGTAGTCACAGTAGGGGGCGGTGTTTTGTTTTTTCAGCGCCACTCGCTGGCCGCTGTCGTTGCAGTTTAACAGGCATCCAGCAGGTGGTGCCAAAATAATGAGATAAACAAGGGCTAAGTCCTACGTGGGCCCCCTACTGTGACTATACAGTCACTCAGTCTATCCCATAATGCATTGCTGAAAGCAGTTTACAACCAATAGGGTCAAATGTGGTGCTCATGGTGCAAATTCTTGACTTACTATCTATTAATAATAATAATAATAATAATAATAATAATAAGAAGAATATTAATTAATAATTTCTGTTGAGTTGTGTGGACCAGATTAAAAAGCTTAAATGGGCCGCATTAGGTCCCCGGGCCAGAGTTTGCCCACACCTCGACTACTCCCTGCTGCCAGCAGAAGGAAGGAACCACACACGTGGAGCACAGCCAGACTCCCTGCCGTCAGAGATTGATGATGTTGATGATGTCACTTCCTGTTGCTGACTCCGCCCCCTCCCCCCTGCAGGAGTCGGCCGGCGAGGGTCCGCGAGGCGTGGAGACGGGCAGCCTGCACCACAAGTCCAGGAAGCTGGGCCGCCAGGAGGCCGACAGCCACCTTCCGTTGGGCCACGCCCCCCTCTCTCTAGGCCACGCCCCCTCGGGCCCGAGCTCGCTGAAGGACAAGCTGTCGGCCATCCGGCAGGACCGGGCCGAGCGCCGCGAGTCGCTGCAGAAGCAGGAGGCCATCCGCGAGGTGGACTCCTCCGAGGACGAGGAGGAGGAGGAGGAGGCGGGGAGGGGAGAGGGGACGACCCGAGGCCCCGCCCCCGCCCGAGGCCCCGCCCCCCCGCCGCTGCTGCGGCCCACCACGGTGCGCTCCGCCCGGGGACGCTGCCTCGCCTCTGCCTGCCGCCCCACGCCGCTCGCCACCTTCTCCCCGCTGGCCCGGGGCCACAGCGCCCCCTCTGGCCGGGAGGACCCCCACGCCCAGGACCAGGACCCTGGGGCACTAGGACCCAGCGGTGGCAGCGGCAGCGGCAGCGGCAGGCAGGCCCTTCTCCACCCCCGGCAGCGCCTTCATGTCGGTGGGCCGGGACCCCTTCCTCCGGCCTGGCCCCCCCCCTCCCCATCACAGAGGGGCTCGGGGGGGGGCTGAGTCCCCCCGGCCTCCCTCCTCCTCCTCCTCCTCCTCCTCCTGCTCTTCCCCCACCTGCTCCTCGCCGGGCGTCTCCAAGGAGAAGAAGGAGGCCGACAACCGCAGGCTGAGCGCCGCCGCTGCCAACGCAGCTGCCACTGCCACAGCGCCCCCTACTGGCTGCAGTGGTCCCAGCCCCGCCCCCTCGGCCCCGGCCCCGCCTCCATCCCTGCCCCCAGACGGCAGTGGCGTGGAGAAGGTCACGAGTCCGACCAAGAGCCTCCAGAGAGGTGGGGGAGGAGCCCGGGAGGCCACGCCCCTCTCTGCACAGGCCACACCCCCTTCAGCATCAGCCACGCCCCTGGACGGCTGCAGTGTTCAGAAGGTCATGCAGGGTATCCAGAGACCCCCCAGAGAGGGGGGAGGAGCCCCGCAGGCCCCGCCCCTCTCCTTAGCCCTGGTGCCGCCACCCACTCCAAACCCCGCCCCCCCCAGCCCCAGCCCCCCCGCCGTGTCGGAGCCCAAGCGGAAGAGGTCCGAGGCCTCGGCGCCCTCCGGCCCCTCCTCCTCCTCCTCACCACAACCCAACCAATCAGGCGGCAGGAAGACGTAGCGGTGGGCGTGTCCTGTACTGGATGACTGGCACCCACACAGGTGCATGCTGGGACAGAACTGGAACAAAGCAACTGAAGAAAGAAACCCAAGTCACCCTCCTATCAACCAATCAGAACCGAGTCACATGACTCGTCCTCCCGAGGACGCCGCGGCCTCATTAGCACGCTAGCAGAATTAGCACAAAATTCACCAAAACTTTGATTTCAAATTGAAAGTTTCATTCAGTCACGTGACTCAAGAGGACGTCTGTTTTTTTACTTCCTGTCTGAAGGGGGGCGGGGTCAATCTGGACCAACCAGCTGTGTTCTGTGTGTGTGTGTGTGTGTGTGTGTGTGTCAGCGTATTTAAAGTGGTGTCTGTTTTTCCACCACAGGAGTTTGTGTGTTTGCGGTTCGACTGTTCGGAGGCTTTTTTTAATCTCTGTGGGGGTTGAAGGGGAGGAGCTAGAGGCTGAGGCCACGCCCCCTCCGACCTCCTGTGGCGCCGCCTTGGTACCGTGTTTACATGTTGTGTTTTTGCTCTACGTCATCTGGCACATCAACCCTGGACTGGGACCTGGTCCTGGTCCTGGTCCTGGTCCTGGTCCTGGTACTAGACCTGGTCCTGGCCCTGACTGGAACAGGGATACCTGCGTTTGAAGAAGCAATCTGATGACGTCATGTTGACATCATCGCTCTCTCTCTCCACCGACCAATCAGCTTGCTCCTCACTCAACCTCATCAATTGGATTGATTGTCCAATCAAATCGTTTGGCTGAATCCTTCCGATTGGCCGTCGTCTGAACGAACACACACACACACACACTCTGGTAGCTGAGGAGCTCAGCCATATTGATGTTGTTGGTTGTTTCCTCCAGCAGGGGGCAGTATTTCACCCTGCTGGAGCTTCAGACAGTGGAAGAGAGAAATTTAAAAAACAAAAAAAATACCCACAAATCAGTGCAATATCTTTTTATTTTTTTTGTGGTGGAAGCATGTTGTTGTTGTTGTTGTTGTTGTTGTCGTTGTTGTTGTCGTCGTTCTTCACTTTACAACCAAGAATAAAGTTTTTTTTTGCTTTTTTTTAAATCTAACGACGTCTCAGTTTGTGATTTGTTGTCTGGTTTGTTTCCACTCGCTCGACACCAACAGGAAGAGTCTGAGGTCACATGACGGGAATCGATGAATCCCAAACTAGTCAGTTTTCAGACTGAACCTCTGGGAAGAGCGCTCACGGTGGCCAGCAGGTGTAATTACAGCTGGTGCATCTTATTTTTAAAGACTTGATTCCACAGGAAGCAGCAGCGGGTCAACTCACTGATGCTAAAGCGTCGCTAACGCCTTCTGCTACAGGAAGTGAAGCTGTCGCAGGTGCTTATTAGCTAGTGGCAGCCAGGGGGCGCCGTGTGATGAAAGGACTCTGGGGGGTAATTTTCTCTCTTTTTCTGACAAACCGGAATTTAATAATATTCACATTTTTTACGTTTAAATTTGTCAGCCAGTAAGTTTGTTTATTGAAAAGAAATGAGATTTTTAATCAAGTATGAGCCTCAATCAATGATTTCATGCCAAAAATCAGTGTTTAAAACGTTCTCCAGTTTCAATAATGTAACGACAGATCAGCTGACGACCTGTAGTAATAAAGTTATTATGTATATGTATATATACATATATATTAATACATTACTATTATCATAGTATAATAAACTCAGATTAAAGCTGCTAGTTATTGTTCCTCTACAGTAGCTTCACCTGACGTGTGTGTGTGTGTGTGTGTGTGTGACTGTGACAGCACACACACACACACACACACACACCTTCCTCTGGGAACAAAAAGGCTGCTGCTTTAACAAAGGACCAATAGGAAGGAGGCTCAACTGCAGGCGCGTGTTAGCGTGCAGGTGTGTGTGTGTGTGTGTGTGTGTGTGTGTGTGTGTGTGTGTGTGTGTGGCACTCTGGGTCTCCAGCAGTGTCTGGCTGATTGAACGAGACGTCAGCTGAGATAAAAGATCTCGTCTTCACAGCACGAACAGGAAGCACCCTGGAGAGAGAGAGAGAGGGAGAGAGAGAGAGAGAGAGAGAGAGAGAGAGAGAGAGAGAGAGAGAGAGAGAGAGAGAGAGAGAGAGAGAGAGAGAGAGAGAGAGAGAGAGAGGGAGAGAGAGAGAGAGAGAGCGAGAGAGAGAGAGAGAGAGAGGAGAGAGAGAGAGAGAGAGAGAGAGAGAGAGAGGGAGAGAGAGAGAGCGAGAGGGAGAGAGAGAGAGAGAGAGAGAGAGAGAGAGAGAGAGAGACACACCACACACTCTCTCACACATAGATTCCTGGATTGAATACTAATGGGTCCTCTTTATGTTTCCACTCACATAAAGAAACATGGATTTATCTTCTAGTATTTTAACACAGTCAAACTGTCAGTTTGTTGAACACGTGATTTATGATCAAAACAGGGAGCTTTTCATTATTAATTTATTTCACTATCTTTATTTTTGGTTTCTTTATTTTATTTTACTTTTATTTAATTAAATGTATTTTTAATTTCATTATTTTTCAGTCATATGACGCTTTACCTTCTTTCTTATCAATGGATGGATGTTTTTTTTTGCATCTTTCATGTTTATTTTTTTATCTTCAATTTTCAACCTGAGTTTCTTTTGTCTCTTCATCCAGTAGGTGCAGTTCAGCTTCCTGCCTGCAGGGGGAGCTGCTGGAACGTGGGATTCTCTCCCAGTTTCACAGCCTCGTGTGTGTGTGTGTGTGTGTGTGTGTGTGTGTGTGTGCCTTCACTGATTCCCCCTCCCCCATTCTCTTCTCTCCATTCATTTTTCATCCCTCATTCTCTCTCTCTCTCTCTCTCTCTCTCTCTCTCTCTCTCTCTCTCTCTCTCTCTCTCTCTCTCTCTCTCTCTCTCTCTCTCTCTCTCTCTCTCTCTCTCTCTCTCTCTCTCTCTCTCTCTCTCTCTCTCTCTCTCTCTCTCTCTCTCTCTCTCTCTCTCTCTCTCTCTCTCTCTCTCTCTCTCTCTCTCTCTCTCTCTCTCTCTCTCTCTCTCTCTCTCTCTCTCTCTCTCTCTCTCTCTCTCTCTCTCTCTCTCTCTCTCTCTCTCTCTCTCTCTCTCTCTCTCTCTCTCTCTCTCTCTCTCTCTCTCTCTCTCTCTCTCTCTCTCTCTCTCTCTCTCTCTCTCTCTCTCTCTCTCTCTCTCTCTCTCTCTCTCTCTCTCTCTCTCTCTCTCTCTCTCTCTCTCTCTCTCTCTCTCTCTCTCTCTCTCTCTCTCTCTCTCTCTCTCTCTCTCTCTCTCTCTCTCTCTCTCTCTCTCTCTCTCTCTCTCTCTCTGTCTCTCTCTCTCTCGTCTCTCTCTCTCTCTCTCTCTCTCTCTCTCTCCGTCTCTCTCTCTCTCTCTCTCTGTGTTTAAGCCACGGTGGTGAAATGAAGGTGTTAATTATTCACGAGGCCTCCCATGTATATATTTGACCAGCAGGGCGGCGCCGAGCATCCATTATTCAGCACAGCGACGCCTTTTCTGATGAGATTAATCATCATTAAGAGAGAGAGAGTGGACACTGCAGGACCACCAGTGTGTGTGTGTGTGTGTGTGTGTGTGTGTGTGTGTGAGTGTGTGTGTGTGTGTGTGTGAAATGACTGTTGACCCACTTTAATTATTGACTGTTAATATTCAGAGCACGAGTGTGTTTGTGTCTCCGCAAAGTGAAGTGGTTACATCAGTGTGTGTGTGTGTGTGTGTGTGTGTGTGTGTGTGTGTGTGTGTGTGTGTGTGTGTGTGTGTGTGTTGACTGAAGCAGTGAGTCAAACATCAGGAGTTTGACACCACACCCCTGGTTGTGCGGAGGCGGAGCTGCACTACTTCCTGTCACATGACCACTCTGGTGGCTCCACATTGGTCGATGATCTTTCCTGCGGCAGCTGGATCTGATTGGATCAGACCAACCAATCACAGGCCAGGGTTTCAGCCCCTTCATGTTGCTGCTGTGAGTTTGTGTTCAGTCACCTGTAGAAGCACACGGCGCCCCCTGGGGGTTGGCCGGTCCATGTCGTCAACTCGGAGCCGGCCCATCGATGGATTGATCCATCGATTGGTCGGTGGCTTCTCCTCTCAGACCATCGATTCCTTTCTGCTGCAGGGACGAAGAGAGAGAGAGCTGATCACTGACTCACTGACTGTTGAACTGACTCACTGACTGTTGAACTGACTCACTGACTGTTGAACTGACTCACTGACTCACTGACTGTTGAACTGACTCAATGACTGTTGAACTGACTCACTGACTGTTGAACTGACTCACTGACTCAATGACTGTTGAACTGACTCACTGACTGTTGAACTGACTCACTGACTGTTGAACTGACTCACTGACTCACTGACTGTTGAACTGACTCACTGACTCAATGACTGTTGAACTGACTCACTGACTCACTGACTGTTGAACTGACTCAGAGACTCAATGACTGTTGAACTGACTCACCGACTGTTGAACTGACTCACTGACTCACTGACTGTTGAACTGACTCACTGACTCACTGACTCAATGACTGCTGAACTGACTCACTGATTCACTGACTCTTCAACTGTGACTCGTGTGGAGAACATGCAGACTTTGGCTGGAGATGATGATGATGATGATGATGATGATGATGATGATGACTCACCATCAGAGAGAGGAGGTCCCCCCCTTCAGCCTCCTCGCAGTCGTGCACACACACACACACACACACACACACACAGACACTGTGCATGTGGGGTAATGGGGGGGGTCATGTGACCCTGCGGGGCTGTTAATCATGGGATCAATGGGCTAGCGGAGGTCAATTAGCTGCTTTCATGATGGTCACATGATGACCACAGTGTGTGTGTGTGTGTGTGTGTGTTGAATCAATGATGTTGTTTTTCCATCGATGGGTGGAGGAGTAATGAAATGATGGAGAGGCTGCCGCCTGCGGCGCTGCTCATTGATTGGCTGCAGCGGGGCGGGGGCTGGTGATGCTGCACCTTTAATAAGCTGAGAAATTGTGTGTGTAGAGATGTTTTAGTGTCGGATGGTTGAGGACGATCATTGGCTGACCCCGCCTCCCCCTCCTCTCCTCAAGCCCCGCCTCCTTCCCCCCCTGCTGGCCTCCTCCTGAACCCGCCGCTGCACCTCCTTCCTCCTCCCTCCTCCTCCTCGCTGCTGCTGCTGGAAGATGAAATGAAAAAGCTGCACCCCCCCCCCGACCCCCCCACCCACCAGACAGCGACCGCAGTTTGACTCCGACTTTGTCAAAAAAAAACGCCCAATTTCAACTGTGGAGGCGGAGATGAAGTGAAGCCGTCGCAACGTCGACTTCAACTCCAGGTTTTTGAGTCGATGGAACTCAGCTTGGACTCAGAACATCTGCTGGTTGTCTGTCTGTACTCAGTGTAGATATAAAGTCTTCACAGAGTTGCTGGTATCACAGGAAGTGAGTCACTCAGGTGAGCCAGTCAGGTGAATCCATTCCTTAAGACTCATTTCTTTCTGAACGCGTGAATCAAAAGTGACCTTCTTCTTCTTCTTCTTCTTCTTCTTCTTCTTCTTCTGTCGTTTCTGTCGTTCAGCAAGCAGCGGTGGGAACCTTGTGGCTCCCCCTGCTGGCAGTAAAACTAAAAAAAACCCAATTAGAGAGTAGAAACATAAGCAAGATGCCAGATAGCAGCCGCAGCCTGCAGGGGGCAGCAGCGCACCCCTCTCGCTCCCTCTCCTACAGTGTGATGCAACAGGATGAAACTTCAGTCAAAGGACAAAAAAACAAACCAAAACCAAAGTGAGAAGTTGAAGGTCGTAAAAATAAATCTGCTGCGGACGTTGGTTTGCTGCAGCTCGGTGTGTGTGTGTGTGTGTGGCGCTGAGGTGTGTGCTAGCTCGGAGAGTGTGCGTTAGTGTGGAGGTGTGTGCTAGCTCGAGAGTGTGCGTCGGCGGGACTCCCAGCTTGTTGTCGATGAGTCAATTCGTGACTGATTCAGTTCGGCCGAGGACTCGCTGCTTCGTGACTTTGGTTCTGAGGGAGAGAAGAAGTTCTTAGCTTTGGTTTGCAGCACAGAAACAGAAACGTTGACCCTGTGCTAATGCTAAACGGCCCACCTAGCGGGCTAAAAACTTTCCCAGTCATTTGTTTCTCAACAGATCAAAAGATCAGAAAGTTTCCTGGTCTGAACCTTTGTCCTCCCAAACGAGCGGCTCAAATTGTGTTTTTTTTTTTTTTCATATTTTTCCTCTTTGTCCTCAACTCGCAGGACCGAAGGTCCTCACAGCGCCCCCTGGGATCATATTTTCTTAGTTTCTGATTCTTGTTCCTCATAGAAGGGCTCTTTCTTTGGATAAAGTCAGCCGGTGAAAAATTAGTTTTCCAGTCCAAACTCTGATGGATAGAATAAATAAGTTTAATTGCACCTTTATGAGATACAAAGTGTTAAAGAAGATTATTTTCTCGAGAAGTTGTTGCTGACATGTATGTCGTTTTTTTTTTTGTGACGAATAAAATGAGAAGTGCCAAACGCAAAATGTCAACATGTCAGAAAACCAAAAAAAAATCAGACAATTGTATGTTGTCTATTTTATTTAAAAATAATAATAATAATAATAATAGTCAAGCCAATACTCACAATTGACTGTCCTACTATAGTTTAGGACCAACCTGTCCAAACCAACATAAAATGACCACCACCTGCAGTTGGACTCGAACTCCTGACCACAGGAATTGAAGGTCAGCACTCTTCAACCCTGAGCTACCTGCTGACTCTCGAACTGCATCTACTGACACATCCATCCTTCTTCTTTGGTCCATTGAAGTTCAAAACAAAATGGATCTCTGCCCATTGTAGGATTTGAACCGGCAACCTTGTGACTCGGAGTCAGTCGTTTCACCCTTCGAGCTATGTGTGGACTGAACTCAAAAGGTTTGCTGTTCTGTGACAGCTTAATATGAGACGGAGAGATAAAACACAAAATCCCAATAAACCCTCAATCAGCCAGAAACTCACCAAAATGACCCCATCGTGCCGAGCAATGAGACCGCGCAATAGAATGCAAAATCTCAACATGTCTGAAAATCTGAAAAAAACAGCACACTATACATATATGTATGTATTTCAGAGCCGATTGCTCTAAGACTGCAAGGGAAGCTCAGCTTTCGCTAAAATGTCAGAAAATAAGTGGTGAAATATGTACTATTGTGTGTACATTTCATTGACTAAATATTTATCGACGGTCATTGGATAAATGCTGGGCTTTGTCCCGCCCATCGTACGCTCTGAGGGTCTATGGAGCAGTGGGCTGGCCTCGGCTGGCCCGGACGCTCGGCTTCTGCAATATGATTGGATGATCTGTTTGAGGCGGAGCCCCTTTTTGATTGACAGTGAAATGAGCGAATCAGCGATCTTGAAGTATAAACATCCGCCAAAGCAGTTTTCAAGTGTTTCATTCCGTTGTTCTGAGTTGATCCGGAGACTCTGCCGATCCTCTGAGCGACTTTGTCTTTGTTAAAAACGTCCAGCGACAATTCTAGAGTCTATTTCTGCTGTTTTTGTGTAGACCGTAGCTGCTTGTGTTTGCAGACTCTGACTTCTGACACAGCGGGAGCTGCTGAGCCTCTCCCCCTCGCCCTAAACCCTAACCCTAATTTCAGCTAACCCTAACCCTAACCCTAGTTTCAGCCTTATCATTAACCCTACTTCAATGCAAGTCTATGAGGGTCAAAGGTCAACTTTGTCCTAGAGACATGGGGCCACTTGCTGCTTCACCAGGATCCCCCAGGACACACACATGCCAAATTTTGGGCTTCTAGCCCATGAGGAACCCTGAAACCCTAACCCTAATTTCAGCTAACCCTAACCCTAATTTCAGCCTTAACGCTAACCCTAATGCCATGCAAGTCTATGGGGGTCAAAAGTCAACTTTGTCCTAGAGACTCTGGGGCACTTGCCTTTTCATCAGGAGCCCCCAAGACACACCCACGTCAAATTTGGGGCTTCTAGCGGGTGAGGAACCCCGAAACACTAACCCTAATTTCAGAAATGGACATGTCAGGTATCATTGTAAAGCATGGGAGCTCTACTACCACAATCAGTTGACATATTTCAAGGGAAATTATTTTTGGCCTTTTGGGGAGACTCCAAAGTTGACAACTTTGCCATTGACCCTAGCTCCCATGCTTTACAATGATACCTCACATGTCCATTTCTACTGTATAATTTTGGAAATAATCCACCTGAAAAACTGAAAAATATCGCGATGTCAATGGTATAGCCTTTGAATGACTGTTTTACAATAGTTTAGCTCAATATAGACTGATAAAATGTAAAATCTCAATGGGTCCGAAAATCGAAAAAACGACTGTTTTTTTTCATCTACAAAATATAAAAAATCTTTAATCAGCCCAAAACAAAAAACAACATACTATAGTATAAAAATAATAATTTTCTTACGCTAGCCCAAACCTAAAGATCTGTCCTAAACCCCGACCCCAACTCCAACTGTCACTCACTCATGAGAGGATGCTGATTGTGTTGGCCCCCCAGGCAGAAGCGACGCTAGGCTATGCTAGGCTAATCCTCTGGTTGTAGAACTGTCCAGAAGAACTGTAGGGAAAAAAAGAATCCAAACACAAGATGTTTTTGTTTTTTTGTAGTTCAACAAAATATTTTTCTTCTTTATTCTGTCAGAGAAATGGACACAAGGTGGCGCTCTGCCGATGTGCATCCGAGAAACACATTTACAACCAACCAACTGTAGCAGAACAAGTGTAAAAAAAACCTGCAAACGTTACAATAACAAGAGAAAATACCCAATGAAGCCTGCAGGGGGCATTTGAAACCTAAATATTAGCACAGCGAATGTGAATGTGAAAGTGAGGTCACATGACCTGGGCTGAATGTGTTCAGCCATCGGGTCAGTTGACAACCCTTCAAACGTCTTTATTCAACGTCAAATTCAGATTTGGGAAACAGTATAAAATAAAAAAAACAGACAAAGAACATTTTTGTCAACATTTTGACAAAAAAACAGACTTGTTGTTTTTTTTGTTTTTATTATTATCTCCAAAAGACAGCTTTTTAAAAAAAACAAACAAACAAACAAACATTTTTTTTCCTTTTTGTACACAAAAAAAACCAACAGTCAAAAGTACCAAATGCATGCTGGGTCTGCACAATTCCCCCAAAAAAGGGGGTGGGAGGGGTAAAGGTGGGCGTGGGAAAATACACATTTTTTTCAAAATCCTTTTTATGTTTCTGTTGTTCTAAAACTTTCTGTTTTATTTAAAATGTCTATTTGTCATATATATGTATACATTAAAGGTATAAGAAGCTGTTTGTGGGCAGGGCTCTGTGCTGCTGGGTCATGTGATCCATGTGAAGCGGCGATGAGAATCACAAAATTTTTAAAATTCTCCGACTGCAAATAAAACTTTGCAGTCTTTGTTGCTTGGCGCAAACAGTCCAGCAGGGGTCGTTGTGAGTACAAACACCAATAGAACAAGGTATTTTCTTTATTTGCATCAAACAACATCAACTACAACAACAACAACAAGAAAAAAAATTGCACTGTTATTTTATTATCTTCGAGTTTAAAAAAAAAAAAAAAAAATTGCAACAAGTTTTTTTCCGTTATAAAAAGTGAAAAACTCGAACAGTCTGATGGATTTTTTTAAAAACTGTATTTTGTTGTCTGAAACCACAACATTTCCTGAATTGCTGATTTTTTTGGCCCCCTCTTTTCCTTTTGCCTGTTTAATTTTTAATTTTAATTAAAAACAGTATTACCACCACCCACTTTGTATGGGGCCCTCTACTGAAATATATAAAAAAAAGTATTATTTATTGCATGTTGCAGTGGCAGAAAAAAAAAAACATGTCAGAAAAAGCAAAGTTGTCAGTTTGCTTTTTTTTTTAATTTGTCAAAAATCCAAAAAATTGTTTGAAAAATTGTAACAGTAAAAAGTCACATTGAGACGTTTTTATTTTTGTCCCAGTTTCAAAAAGATTTAAGATTGAAGAAAATGTTTTTCAAAATGCAATTTAAAAAAAATCCTTAAAAGGGCCAAAAGTGAATTTTTTTCTCTCAAATTAAACTACGAAAAGAAAATGCAGATTTTTTAAATTTATTTTGGGGGTAATTAATATTTGTTTTTGAGTGCAGATGTGTTTGCATCTGATTGGTCGGTACAATCGCGACACCCGTTAACTGTGACAGCTTCATCTTCCTGACAAAACACGACAGCTTGCCAGCTAGCTAGCTGGATGGTTAGCTTATCCCACCATGTGGTCTTCTGAGTTGCAATAATTCCAAATAAAATGAAGGTGGAAAACACCTAAAGAAACGGATTTGAACTCAAATCTTTGGTTTTAAAATATTCAGGGGGAGGGGCTAATAAACACAAGTGCAGATAAAAAACACACACACGATGGTACAAGTGTAAAATCTTTCGGCGTTATAAACTTCTCTATATTTCTCTGTGTAAATGTGACTCTGGATGCATAAAAGGTTGATATTCTGAAACTCTGATGATGATGATGATGATGATGATGATGTCGATGATGATGATGACGATGATGATGATGTGCAACTCTGGAAAACTCCGTCCGGACTTTTCAATCTCTGAGAAAAAAGTTTCAAAGTTAGAAAAAACAAACAAAAAAGAACCTGCTACCTGCCAAATACTATACATCTGTAGTAGAACTCTGAGCAGCGCCGCCCTGCTGGCCATCCAACAACAAAAAAAGGGGAACTACACAACCAGAACTCCTCCATAAATTTTTTTTTTTTGCTTTTCTTTAATAAATGTATATTTCCATATAAAGACATTCAACAAGTGAAGCAATGCAAGTACAGTTTCAAGTCGTCCAGTTTTGGGATGTTTCGTGTTACGAGTTCCCCAAACAAACAAAAACTCAGCTGGCGGATAAAAAGTTAAAAACCAAAACCGTCACACTGATGATGATGGACGGATGGAGGTATTTGAGCAGAGAAGGTGACATCATTTTGCTGGGGATGATGATGTCGCTGCCGTCGCTAAGCTAAGCTAACAACAGCTGATAGGTGTTTAGAGGTTGAGACCCAATGATGATGCATAAAAAAACCCTGAATTTTGATTGGGCGGCTTGGCTGTGGGAGTTCCAACGGTAAACTTTGAGACACCTGAGGGTTGAGGACGCTAGCGTCACGAGGCGTTAGCGTGTTGACTATGGAAAGAGAATTTAAAAATACAAAGAAAACATTCAAAAGAAAATAAAAATGAAAAGAATAGGATAAGGAAGGACAGTGTTGGACACTAAAATGATCCCATTTGTTTTACATTCAAGATTTTTTCATCGTCAGGCCCCCCTGCAGATGGCGCCAAAAACACGGGCGGCGTTACAATAAACTTCGTACACAGTACAACCCAGACCGAGAAAAAAAACAGAAACAAGCAAACAAACAGAAAAACTTCAAATTTTGCCTCAAAGAAAGAAAAAAGTTTGCCTGACTCGTTTTCTTTCCGAATGAAGACATTAAGTTGAGGGCCCCCTACAGTACGGGAGGCCAACTGCCTTCCTTCCTTTTCCCATCTGCAGGTTTCACAGTTTGCTGTCTGACAAAAAACAGTTTTTGGCCCACTTTCACCTGAATCTGCTTCAACACTGAGAGAGAAGAATTATTGTTGTAGTTTTTTGGACCACCGAACCAAACCAACCGGGACAAACCGGTTTGCACCCGTTGAAAAAAAAACCAAACATTTATTATCGCTTCTTAAAAATGGAAAAAGTTTTCACGTCTCAATGGCTTTAAGCCCCGCCCACCTCTCGGTCATGTGACATGGAGTGCAGGGGTGGGGAGGAGGGGGGGGGGGGTTCAGATAAACTGGTGGTGGAAACAACAAATAAATGTTGTATTATTCACTCAGTGACGCCACCTACAGGTAAACCACCACCAACACCACAAACAACATCAATGGCCCTCTTCCTAAAACCTGATACACTCCGACAGACACCCCCATGTGTGTGTGTGTCTGCCTGCCTGCCTGCCTGCGTGTCCATACACTGTTCAACCACCAGGGGGCGATAGCTGACCCATAGTGCAGGTGTTCAACTAAAGACCTGTCCCTGCATATATATGCGAACGTGTGTGAGAAAGAATGCTTCTGTCTGCCTTCGTGTCGGGATGCCTGTGTGTGTGTTTCCATACACTGTTCAACCACCAGGGGCCGCTTCGTTGGCTAGCGAGCCACTCTGCTAGTGAGCAAGAATTCTCTTTGTTCTGCTGGAAACAAAAAACAAAAAAACGAAGATCATCACTGTCTTTTTGATTTTTTTTAAGTGGCGACACCAGGGGGCGATGTCACTACACAACCAGCTGGCTGAAAAAAAGTTGAGCCAGGACGACCCACACAGACAGACAGACGCTAATTAGCTCGCTAACTCCTAGCCTCAGATTGCACGTTAGTTCAAGTGTTGTCACGGTTTCCTCCGTCGCCACCTACAGGTATCAAAAACACCTTGGTCAAAGCTTATCCAGTCTGAAAAAAATAAAGATAATAATAATATTGAATGATAACTACAATAACGGAAACTAGACAACTGTCGTTAGCTGCGCTAGCTCTCTGGTTGGAACCACACACAGCATGTTAGCCAAGTTTTGGTTTCCTTTTGAAGGATCACTTCCTGTCACATCGGCCAATAGCGGACGAGAAGATGATGTCAGCGGCTCTGGAGAGGCTGTTTAAGTGCTTGTTGTGTGTGTGTGTGTGTGTGTTTTCCATGTGTGGCATCAGTTGTTTGTCACTCATTCGTTTTCATTCAAGTCAAAACTTGCCCCTCCCCCACCCCCCCCACCCTCCTCTCCTCTCTCTCTCTCTCTCTCTCTCTCTCTCTCCACTTGCAAACTTTGGTTCTGATCTGCGACACGCTGGCTACAAAAAAAAAAAACCAACAAATAAAATGAAATAAACAACATCAAAGGTTCCAGCGAAGCCAAAGAACAGCAGAGGTTCTGAAGATCCAGAAGGTACTTCAGCAGCAGCAGCAGCAGCAGCAGCAACAAGTCCAGGTGGAGGGAGCGGGGGGGGTCACTTCCTGGACTAAGCTCCGCCCCCCCTCCCTCCCACGCTCTCTCTCTCTCTCTCTCTCTCTCTCTTGCTACATCATTTTTTCGCTCTCGGACGGAGAACATCGACATCTTCTTCTTCTTCTTCTTCTTCTTGCACTCAGCTCATAAAGTTATCGGGCCTGAACATAAATCTGGAGGTGGGAGGGGGAGAGGAGGGTGAGGGGGGATGGGAGAGGGTTGAGTCTTGGTGGTCCTAGTCTGGGCCCAGACTAGAAGTCTGAGCTTCAGGCTTTAGGTAGCAGCAGCAGCAGCAGCAGCAGAGTCGAGCTGAAACTCTGGAACTTCACTTCCTTCACTTGCTTCCTTTGTTCAGTCGTTTGTTTGTTCGTTGTTGTTTGTTTGTTTTTTTAAAAGTTTTTTTTCTTCACATTCACAAACATTTAGAAAAACTTCCTTGTGCAAATCCAGCAGTCTTTAGAAAGAAGAATGCCCTCCGTACAAAACAGAAAAAAGGTTCAGGTAAAAAAAAAAGAAAGAAAACAGAGCTCCAAAGTGGCTGTGTGTGTGTGTGTGTGTGTGTGTGTGTGTATTGTGTTTTTGTAAAAAAAAAAAAATAATAAAAAAGTTTTTTGGGCAGGATGAGATTTTCAGCTGCAGTCTCTCAAGTGGCCACTGGGGGGAATCACCACACTGCCATAATGATAGTCCAATATCTAGTTATTATAATGAAACATCTAAGATTGAAAAGCAGTGGGTGTGTGTGAGTCTATACACTGTTAAAACACCTGAGGGCGCCAGCGGGACCCATCATGCAGGTGACCAACTGAAGAAAAAGACCTGCATCTGCCTTAATCTGTGAATGTGTGTGGCAGCAGCCAGGTGAGACACTTCTTCTTCTTCTTCTTCTTCTTCTTCTTCCCTGTGTGACAGCGCCACTCCGTGGCTGTGCAGGTGGGCGAGGGAGGGGGCGTGGCCAGGTGGGCTTCACCTGTGCGTGGAGGTGGGCGGGGCCTGAGCGTGGACGGGGTGGGCCAGCCTGACGGGCAGCGAGTCGTTGTGCTGCACCAGCGACACCTGCTGGTAGTGCAGCACCAGCTCCTTCAGCGAGCCGTACAGGTTGAAGGGCTCAGCGAAGCCGAAGCCCCGCGGCGTGCTGTGGATGACGCAGTGCTTCACCTCGCCCTCCACCCTGGAGAGAGAGAGAGGGAGAGAGAGAGAGAGAGAGAGAGAGAGAGAGGGAGAGAGAGAGAGGGTTAAGGAGGAGGAGGTGGGAGGATGAGCAAGAAGAAGAGGAGTAAGATGAGGAAGGGCAAGAGGTGGAGGAGGAGAATGAGGAGGAAGATAAGGAGGAGGAGGATGAGGAAGGAGGAAGAGCAGTCGGAGCAGTTACTGAAAGTACAGAGCAGGCGTAGCAGCAGGAGGAAGCTGAGGAGGATGAAGAGCAGGGGATGGAGGGGGAGGAGGAGGAAGATGAGGAAGAGCAGTAGCAGCAGCCACTCACACCACAGAGCAGGCGTAGCAGCCCTTCTTGCTGCTCTCCCGCACCAGGAAGGCTCCGTCTCTGCGTCCCAGCAGCAGCTGCTCCGCCTCCGTCCTGCTGACGGAGCCCACGAACCAGCTCCTCTCATCCCAGTGAGGGAGCTGCAGCTGCTGCTGCTGCTGCTGCTGCTGCTGCTGCTGCTGCTCGCCAACACTGGAGACCCTGACACACACACACACACACACACACACACACACACACACACAGATCAGGGTTTAGATCATCAATGTGTTACTATAAGAACTGGACAGTGCACTACTAATATGGCAGCATGGTAGTTCTTATCCCCCCAGAGGCCACTCAAGGTACTGCAGCCAAAAACCCGATACTGTCCTAATTCCACTTTAATTATATATATATATATATATATATATATATATATATATAAATCAATGTTAGGCTGTTTCGTGGTTGACTGGTTGACCTTTGACCTGAACAGTGATTCATCACAAGCCATTCTATTGTAAGATTTGAAAGTGGTGCAGTTCCAGTGTGTGGGCAGCAGGGGGAAGCAGAGGGGTGAGACTCACTCCTCTGTGTTGTTGTCGTTCTTGATTCCCAGCCAGTCGTTGATGCGCTTCTGTCGCACACCCTTCTGGTTGAGCCACCTGGAGAGAGAGAGAGAGAGAGAGAGAGAGAGAGAGAGAGAGAGAGAGAGAGAGAGAGAAAGTTAACAAGGCAGCCAATCAGGTATGTACCTGTACAAGTAAAAGTTGATCGATTGACTGACTGACTGACTGACTGCCCGACCAATCGATTAACTGATTGACTGATTGACTGATCAATCGATTGACTGATTGATTGATTGACTGACAGAGACTCACACCAGGTGCTGGTCCCTGATCTTGCGCAGCTGGATGAGGTCGGGCTTCAGGCTGTTCATCTTCTTGTCGGTCTCTCGGTGCTCCAGCGCCTGGGTCTTCAGCTCCTGCTCCAGCCTCTGTCGGCTGTCGTGGATGTCGCCCAGACGAGACTTGAGCTTCTCGTAGTTGACCAGGATTCTCTCCATCTCCTGGTCGCTGCCCTCCAGGAGGCGGCAGCGCTCCACGTAGTCCCTGCTGTGGCGCTCCTGAGTGTGGCACTGCTCCTCAAAGATCTTGATGGTCTCGTTGAAGGCCTCGATGGCAGTCCGCTTCATCTGGATCTCCTGGTGGACAGAGGAGGAGCAGGAAGGAGGAGGAGTTGAGTGGGCATGCTGGCCAGGTGCTGAGGCAGCAGGTGAGAGGAGGTGTTCGGCTCACCTGGGAGGTCTTGGTGTACTCCTCGTACAGACGGTCGTACTCTTTGCTCTTGTCCTGGAACTGGCTGTGATACTCCTGCAGCTTCTTCCCCACCGCATCAATGTTGTCCTCCTTCACCAGCTGGTCCTGAGGAGCAGCAGCAGCAGGAGGAGGAGGAGACGCAGCATCAGCATCAGACAGACAGACATGCTGAAGAAGCAACTCGGCCACCAGGGGGCGACCCCTGGGCGTCCAGGACCCTTAATGCAGGTGTCCAACTGAACACAAGGACCTGTAACTGCATATATATGTGAATGTGTGTTTTTGTGAGAGAGAGGGGGAGGGGGCGAGGGGGTGCTACCTGCTTTCCAGTATGCGTGTGTGTGTGTGTCTTTCTAATCGTGTGTGTGTGTGTGTCTCTGTGTGTGTGTCTCTACGTGTCTATGTGTGTGTGTGTGTGTGTGTGTGTCTCTGTGTCCATGTGTGTGTGTGTGTGTCTGTCTGTGTGTCTCTCTGTGTCCATGTGTGTGTGTGTGTGTGTGTGTGTCTCTGTGTGTCTCTCTGTGTCCATGTGTGTGTGTGTGTGTGTGTGTGTCTCTGTCTGTGTGTCTCTCTGAGTCCATGTGTGTGTGTGTGTGTGTGTGTGTGTCTCTGAGTCCATGTGTGTGTGTGTGTGTGTGTCTCTCTGTGTCTGTGTGTGTGTGTCTCTCTGAGTCCATGTGTGTGTGTGTGTGTGTCTCTCTGTGTGTCTCTCTGTGTCTCTCTCTCTCTGTCTCTCTGAGTCCATGTGTGTGTGTGTGTCTCTCTGTGTGTCTCTCTGTGTCTCTCTCTGTGTCTCTCTGAGTCCATGTGTGTGTGCTCTCTGACCTGCTGCAGGCGGGACAGTGGGAAGAGCAGCTTGACGTCCAGCTTGGTGTTGTACTGCTGCAGTGTTTGGTGTCGGTGGTGAGCCACCAGCTCCACCACCGAGCCGAAGCCCAGCGGCTCCGAGAAGCCGTAGCGGCCGTCCCGGTGGTAGATCTTGATCAGCTTGTTGTTGCCTCCCTTCCTGTGGTGGGTCGCACACACACACACACACACGCACAGGCTCAGGTCACGACCCCTGACACCCACGACCTCTGACCCCAAGCCTCAAACTCCCTTCCCTCACCTCAGCGTCAGCGTGTAGTCGCCCTGCATCTTGGTGGAGGCGTCCCGCACCAGGAAGGTGCCGTCAGGCATGTCCCTCAGCTTGTCGTTGACCTCCTCCCTGCGGAGGTCAGAGGTCAGAGGTCACACACACAGACGGACACACAAAGTTGTGGTGAAGCTCCAGGAACAGTGGAGAGATGGGGAAGGTTTAGGTGTGTGTGTGTGTGTGTGTGTGTGTGTGTTACCTGGTTATGTCTCCCCAGTACCACTCGGCCTCCTGCAGCGAGCCGTTGGCTCCTCCCACCACCACTGGGGGGGGCTGCTGAGGCTTGGTTGGCTTCGGAGGAAGAGCTGGAGAGAAAGAGAGAACAGAGAGGAAATGACATCAGCATCACCGTGACACACACACACACACACACACACACACACACACACAATCAATCAACCTGCTGCCGCTTTGAGCTCCAACAGAAGCTGCTCTGTGGCCACTAGGGGGCAGCAGGACGAGTTGCTGTCATTATCAATGTTTATTGTTTGAGAAGAACAAAGCTAAGCAAAGAGGTCAAATGAATGAATCAAGCTTGTAAGACTGCTGGGATCAGCTGCAGCCACTAGGGGGCGACAAAACAAGCGCACCAACAGAGTGTAAAGAAGATGTGTATATGCATATACATGTATATTTATATATATATATATATATATATATATATATAATTTTTTTTTACAGGTTGACATGAATATGTAACCAGCCTGCTGTCCAAAATTAACAACAAACAAAACAAACAACGAACCCACAAAAATCTATAAAAACTAAACTGGGTCAATGTGATTCGAACATATAAAAATAAATCAATGAATACACATTTGGACAGAAAATTCATTTTCTGGACTCCTTTCACGTGCCAACGAACTTGACACACAC
>CM020508.1:22296514-22304014 GCA_009823395.1 Thamnaconus septentrionalis | reverse complement strand
AAAATAAAAAAATTTGAATGCAAAAAAGATCTGGATGGTGTAAAATTAGGGACAGCAGAAGCTGCAGAAGCAGGTGTGTGAGGACCTCCAGAAAACTTTCCACCACCTGCACTGAATAGACACCAGGCCAGACATGACGTCTCCTCCTCCGGCTCCCCCCTACACCACCAGCAGCAGCAGCAGCAGCAGCCCCGGCCACAGGCTTACCTGGCGGCTGGTCCATCTCCAGGTAGAAGATGAGCTCCGTGGAGTAGGGCATGGTCACGTCCCTCCAGCCTGCCTCCTCCACCTCCTCGCCGGCAACAGTGACGGATTCCTCCGCCGTCCACACCGTGTTGTACATGGCACGAATGAAGTAAAAATACTACAAAAATAAAATAAAATGAAACGGCTCATCCACAGAGGGGTAAAAAATTTAAAAGACATAGCAAACATGGAGGAAAAAAAAGAGAAAAAAAAAAGCTCGCTGAATCAAGGTACTGGACCTCCACAACTTGGGAGTTGTGTGCCGACTAAATTCCTGCTTCGGGCCGGAGAAAGGCGAGCGACGGCGGGCAGCGAGCACCGGGCAGCGGCGGTGGATTCCTACGACATCGCGGAGTAAGACACGGGGCTCGTCATCAAGACAAGCGGCTGCGTAACCGTGTGACTTTAGTACCGGTGGCTGACACGGTGATAGAAAATACAATACAATACAACAATAGTAATAAAGCCGGTCCTAAATCCCTTTAGCCAAGGGCTCCGCTAGCCGTCAGTGGCGCCTCCTCCGTAACCTCCGTGGGCGCCGCTGGCCGGCCGGCTTCATTTTTAACACGGTCCGCCCGCTGACGAGTGACGACAAGGAGGAGGAGAAGAGGCGGGAAGCTCGCGGAGGCTGAGCACCGCCGGGTCGACCATTCCGCCGCGGCTAGCGGGGGTGTCCAGGTGGCGTTGGGACTATTTGTCTTTCTCTGGCCCTACATTCGGTACAGAAATATGCCAATATAGCCGTAGCTACACGCCGGCGCCCAGGACACATTTTCCGCTGAAGATTTTCGTAACCTTTGTAGTTAATTTATCAGCTAGTTTGACTTGGTTTTTTGAGCGATTACAACCCCCCCGTCCCCCAACCTCCCCCCTCACACACTTCGTCTGTCCCAAGCACGCGGCTGACTGACTGGGCCTCAGGTGCGCATGCGCAAGCGAGAGGGCCAAAACCCTAGAAGGAGAACAAGTGCTGTTCAGCCTCGAAATAATATCTAAAAACAAAAGAAACAAACAAAAAAAAACAAAACTGTAGTTTTCTCGCCAAACGATCTCTGACCTTCACTGTGAGACGACACATCCTTGCCACGTCACAGGAAACAAGGAGCAAGCAGCAAGTCCTGCAAACTTGAATGTGATGAGCTCAATTATGCAACGACTGTGAAAACTAAATCCTAATAAATAATAAAACTAAATGACTCATTTCAAGCTGGTTAAAAATACTGCTGTTTAACTGTACAACTGTCATGTTTGCAAAGAAAAAAAATGTTTATTTATTCTATTTTTTTTTGCTTGCCCCATTGTGGGATAAATAAAGGCATTCTTCTTCTTCTTCTTCTTCTTCTTCTTCTTCTTCTTCTTCTTCTTCTTCTTCTTCTTCTCACTGGTTTCTGTCAATGTATGATTGTACTTTCAGCACGTCTGGGGAAACGCGTGCGCGTGCCAACATGAAATTGAAAAGACGGTCAGTTTATAAGCTGATTAACCCCCTGCAAAAAACCCCCCAAACCCAGCCAGCCCCTCCATGTGCCCTGCTTCCAGAGCCAAAAGCCCCGCGTCACTTTAAAGATATAATAATAATTAAACCCACAACAATAGCATCATTATCATCAGCTAAACCCCGTTCCCCCAAAAAGAAAAAAAAAGAAAAAGCCCAGTGTGGAGACCCCGGCCGGCCCAGACGCCCCATCATCCACGTGCTAATCTCCCGCTAGCGGCCTCACATCATTGTGAGGAGGAGGAGTGTCATCGTGTGAGGCGGCAATTACAGCTGGTGTCCGACCTACTTCAGGGAGACACACTGGCTGGGAGATCTGCTGCTCCCGTCTGCCATCTGTAGATCAAGCTGACACCCATCCACAGCCTATCACTTCATCTATCTGTCCATCCACCCATCCAATCATCAGTCCATCCAACTGTCTAACTGTCTAGCTGCAGTGCAACTACCCATCCTGTCTATCTTGAACCCATCCATCATCATCACCACACATTGTCATCATCATCATCATCATCATCATCATCATCATCATCATCATTTTGTCCATCCATCGTTTTACCTCAATATCTAACACCCATCCATCTACGAACCATCAGTTCATCCATCCATTCAATCATCAGTCCATCCAACTGTCCGTCTAACTGTCTTTCTGTCATCATAACCAAACTACTGTTTCTTTGCCCATCACCTGTTTATCTTAAACCCATCCATCATCATCATCACCATCATCATCATTCTATCCATCCACTGTTTCACCTAAATGTTTAACACCCATCCATCCATGCAGTCATCCATGCAGTCATCCAACCAGTCATCCATCCATCCAGTCATCCATCCATCCATCCACCCAACCATCCATCCATCCAACCATCCATCATCCATCCAGTCATCCAACCAGTCATCCATCCATCCACCCATCCATCCATCCATCCATCCAACCATCCATCATCCATCCAGTCATCCATCCATCCATCCAGTCGTCCATCCAGTCATCCAACCATCCATCCATCCATCCATCCATCCATCCATCATCCATCCAGTCGTCCATCCATCCATCCAGTCATCCATCCAGTCATCCATCCATCCATCCAACCATCCATCATCCATCCATCCAACCATCCATCATCCATCCAGTCGTCCATCCATCCATCCATCCATCCATCCATCCAGTCGTCCATCCATCCATCCATCCATCCATCCATCATCCATCATCCATCCATCATCCATCCATCCATCCATCCATCCATCCATCCATCCATCCATCCATCCATCCATCCATCCATCCATCCATCCAGTCATCCGTCAGGTGAAGAGCAGGAGGACTTGGAGGGTCTGCAGAAGAATGAGGTCTGTCTGCTGCCTCAGACAGACACACACCACCCAGCAGCATGTCTGTGAACATGTGTGTGTGTGTTGCTTCTTTCCCAGATGGCTCGTGCCACACACACACACACACACACACACACACACACACACACACGCACACACGGGTGGCAGCAATTAAACCTGTTTGACACACTTGACATAGACAGAGAGAGACGCTTGTCCTGTGTGTGTGTGTGTGTGTGTGTGTGTGTGTGTGTGTGTGTGTGCAGATGGACCCCTAACAATGACACAGGAACTGACTCTGGCCCCCCCGTCATACAAAAGAGAAAGGGAGGGGGGAGAAGGGACAGAGGGAGTGGGCGGAGAGGAGGCGGTGTTAATCTGTGTGTCCGGCCGTCAGTTCACACACACACACACACACACACAGACACACACACACACCACTGATGGGCTGACGGGCATCAAGTGGCCTGTTTGCATGGTGTGTGTGTGTGTGCACAGTCACACAAGGAGCGGTGTGATCATGTGACCCTCCAGCCAGAGTTCCTGAGTCTTGATGCTCGACTCTCTTCTCCTCATCTTACATCAGGGCGAGTGGAAGGAAAGAAGAAAACACCTGAACATTATTGAGCGCCTGCAGATCTTTTGCTCCTCCACTGAGGAAACATCGTCTATGGAGAGCATTTCAGCAGCTCCTTGTGGTGACAACCTCTTCTTCTGCTTCTTCTTCTTCTGCTTTTGTGAAAATGTGCAAAATTTCCAAATAGATTTGTAAATACAGTGTGTTTGTCAGGATCAAATCTTCTTCTTCTTCTTCTTCTTCTTCTTCTTCTTCTTCTTCGGTGGTCTTCTGTCACTTGTGCAGCAGCTCCTTCAAAGCTGCGCTGCCAGACTGTGATTATTTGTCAGAACCACAGTAAAAAAAAGAAGAAAAATATGTTGCATTCATTGCTTTTTGTGCACAGGTCTGTGTGTGTGTGTGTGTGTGTGTGTGTGTGTTGAGTCAGCGGCTCTCTGCATCACCATGGAGACAGCGGCCACTCAGCGTGTCTGGAGGTGTGAAACCTCCGCCTGATGTCTGGAGAACGTTGAGAACGTTGAGAACGTTGCTCCCCTGGAATATCGTCATCATTCTTATTATCTGAAAGAAGCTGCTGGAGGTTGTTGAAGGTCTGCAGCCACCTGCTGCTGCTGCTGCTGCTGCTGCTGCTGCTGCTGCTGCTCTAATCAGGGTTGTGTCTGTCTGGGCTGATTACAGCCTCCACTGACTCACCAGCACGTCCCTGAGGCCCAGGAAGAACAACCTGAGGAGCTCAACTATCTGGAACCTGTGTGTGTGTGTGTGTGTGTGTGTGTGTGTGTGTGTTGGGGGTCTTATCTATCTGTGTGAGGAATATCTGAGGTCAGACGCCACCTGTGGTGCCCCATCAGAACAGCGTGTCGCTGCAGCTGCACCATGTTTGATTAGCAGCTACTGAGATACAGTACAGATGAGCAGACTAGGAGTGTGTGTGTGCATGAGACTGTGACTGTGTGTGTGTGTGTTGGGGGGGGGCACGGTGACACGGAGGCAGAGTCAAGCCGTCGTGACCCTCCAACACCTGTGAACCAGCAGACTGTCAACAAAAGTGTGTGTGTGTGTGTGTGTGTGTGTGTGTGTGTGTGTGTGTTCCCACTTCACTTCCTGCTGCAGGTCATGTGATCGATGCTGACGTATGAAGCTGTGAAGCTGTTCAGTGTTTGTTTGTTTGTTGTGTTATTTGAACATTGTTGAATTTCGTTCTACTGCAGTACAAATACACATTTAACAAAAAGTTGTCCTATACATGCACATACAACTGGTATCTGTGGCGTGGTACCGGCTTGATTTTACCAGTACAAGTAGAGAACTCAACCCTGGTATCGGTGTGGTACCCGATACTGGTATCAGTACCGATACCCGATTGTTGGTACAAATACCACTTCAGTACAATATCCGATACCAATACCGGCACAGCACCTGATCATCGGAACCAATGCAACTATCGGCGTGATACCCGATACTGGTATGGGTGTATCTGTCAGATTTGCGGAACACTTCAGTAGAGAAGTGGAGGAGAGTTAACTCAACTTTTAGTCTGAAGCCCATGAATAAAATAAAACTTCTGTGTGTGTGTGTGTGAGAGAGAGAGAGAGTGTCTACTGTACACTGATGATGTGCTCTGCTCTATTTCGGTGCTTATTATACTAGCATCCATCAGACCTGCTGCTGCTGCTGCGGTGATAAGTAGAGTGGAAAGTACAATTTAGCTCCAGACGACACAAACGGGCTGCTAAACATAGAAGACGCTGCTGTCTGGAGGGGGCGCGCACACACACACGCACACACACACACACACACACACACACACGCACTCACACAGTGGTGGAGGTTAGGTAACATGGCGCGGCACTTGGTGATATATCATGCATGAAGGGTTTTTTTGGGAGGTTGCAGCGACTCTGCTGGAATCTCTGCTGCTCTGGTCCACCTGGACAATGGTTAACATGCGGCGCATCACTTCCTGTTTAGACCTGAACACAAGAAGCTGCCGACGTCCAATGTGGAATTCCCGTTGTCCGGCCAGCCGAGCTCGTCCAATAAGAAGCCACCGTCATCCAATGAGATGCTGAGCTCGGCCAATGGGAAACCGCCGTTGTAGGTCCGGCTGAGCTCGCCTGATGAGAAGTTGAGCTCGTCCAGGAAACTGATGCCTTCAGGTTCCTCTGGAACGTCAGGAGAGCCGAGTTGTGGCCTCACACTGAGCAACTTCCTGTTAAGAACTGAACACAAAACGAATGAAAAAGTTCCAGAAAGCACTGACCAAGCAAAGCATGAGAACCTCATCAAGGAACCTGATACAGTTAAAAACCACCTCTGCTGTTTCTCCTCAAATATCAGATCTTCAATTGCAGGTCATTTTTTTTTTTCTTTTGAGAGAATCTGATCTCCTGACAATTTTTTCTTATTTTCTGTGATTTGGTGAATCAACAGATCTTGGATCTTCTCCCAGTAGGAGGTTCCCACCAGCTGGATGGATGAAGCGTCTTCACAACCTTCAGTCATTTCCTGATCAGATGATCTGATGAACCGATTCCAAATCCTCTTGACTCTGGACTTCCTCTTTTCTCATATCAGAGAGAGAGAGAGAGAGAGAGAGAGAGAGAGAGAGAGAGAGAGAGAGAGAGAGAGAGAGAGAGAGAGAGAGAGAGATAGAAAATGCTCTTTAATTATGGGATCTTCTCCTTGTCATTAGAGGGATGTGTCACCATGGCGACCGGATCTTGGTCGAGATATCACCGTGTGTAATTATCATCAGCGCTCCACCTCAGTCGTCGTCCTCGGTTGACCCCACCTACACCTGCTAGCGGCAGTCAGACGGTGAGCAGCCAGTCAACCAGTCAGAGCAGCTAAAAGGATTCACCTCAATTATTGAAGGACGTCCTGCTGAGGAGGGGGCGGGGCTTCCCACTGTGTCTGCAGCTGTGTGTGTGTCTGTCTCTGTGTGTGTCTTACTTTGTATCCACGCAGCATTCAGAAACGACTGGCACTGAGCTGGTCCAGGTTCTGGTCTTCAGAAATATACAGTATATATTATATTTGACATATTGGGAAACAATGCTGTTAATAATAAACTAAACAGTAATCGCAGTAATCTGTCTTGTTATTACTCTATACTTTATTTTTTGTATTGTTTTTAGTGCTGCTACAGCATTGTTTCCCAATTTGGGATCAAGTAAAGTACATAAAGTAAGTAAAGTAAGTAAACTTCATCTATTCTATTCTATAGGGAAATAGCTATTGTATTTACATATATTTTTGTCAAATATAATATTCAACATATAAAAATATGAATTCTTTGGCTTTCATGCAAAGACCTGAAGGAGGCGTCGCTCACGCGGCTGCACAGGATCGACAGGAAATCGATGCCTTCAGGTGCCTCCGGACTGTCAGAGCTGATTTGTGGCCTCACGCAAAGCAAAGCCTTCTGGGAAAGAAAACACAAACTATCGAGTCTCGCTGATAATAATAAAACACAGAAGTTGTGATTTCAGCCAAAAACTACAAGGATTAGTAATCATTGTTTTCATTCTAAAACAAAAATCAAATCAAAAAAGAATTGAATTTAAATGACGAGCAAATGAATGAACGAACATGTGAATCTGGATGTGAAGCTTTTTGTGTGCGCTTTTATTTTGAAAGGGATGAAAGACTCACACACAGTGAAATAGCTTTTTCACTGTTAGCCGCCAGAAATAGAAGCAACCTGCTGCTTCAGTGGACAGCCTGAAACCTCGCTGACACACACACACACACACACACACACACACACACACACACACACACACACACACACACACACACACACAGGTGTCACGCCGGCCTGCCAGGCTGAAACTCTGCACGATCTCTG
>CM020508.1:22284014-22291514 GCA_009823395.1 Thamnaconus septentrionalis | reverse complement strand
ATTAATTTATTCAATCAATCAATCAATCAATCAATCAATCAATCAATCAATCATAATCAATGGATTCATTGATTATTGAGAAATATGATCACAGAATGTTGTGATGCTGCTGCAGTTCAGCCGAGGACGCTGAATGGCCGCTGCACCCCCCATTTAATCAGCTTAGCATGACACACACACATGCACACACACATGCAGCCGACATCCTATCTGGCCGATGCTTTTAGTCGTATAAAGAGCAGCACCGAGGTCAGAGTGCATTAGAGCAGCTCCTCCAATCCCAGCAAGGCAGGCACGTGTGTGTGTGTGTGTGTGTGTGCTTCTTCTAATTCTTCTGGTTCTCCTGGTTCTTCTAAAGTTCTTCTAATTATTCTGGTTCTCCTGGTTCTGCTGGTGGACCAGTCAGATGTTTGGACGCCACTTAGAAACGTGTCACACACACACACACTGTCAGTTCAGTTTGTGTGTGTTTTTATGTTGTGGTTTGTTTTGTGGCCCTCAGTCGTCACTCTGAGGACCATCTCTCTCTCTCTCTCTCTCTCTCTCTCTCTCTCCTCTCTCTCTCTCTCTCTCTCTCTCTCTCTCTCTCTCTCCCTCTCTCTCTCTCTCTCTCTCTCTCTCTCTCTCTCTCTCTCTCTCTCTCTCTCTCTCTCTCTCTCTCTCTCTCTCTCTCTCTCTCTCTCTCTCTCTCTCTCTCTCCTCTCTCTCTCTCTCTCTCTCTCTCCTCTCTCTCTCTCTCTCTCTCTCTCTCTCTCTCTCTCTCTCTCTCTCTCTCTCTCTCTCTCTCTCTCTCTCTCTCTCTCTCTCTCTCTCTCTCCTCTCTCTCTCTCTCTCTCTCTCTCTCTCTCTCTCTCTCTCTCTCTCTCTCTCTCTCTCTCTCTCTCTCTCTCCTCTCTCTCTCTCTCTCTCTCTCTCTCTCTCTCCTCTCTCTCTCTCTCTCTCTCTCTCTCTCTCTCTCTCTCTCTCTCTCTCTCTCTCTGTCTCTCTCTCTCTCTCTCTCTCTCTCTCTCTCTCTCTCTCTCCTCTCTCTCTCTCCTCTCTCTCTCTCTCTCTCTCTCTCTCTCTCTCTCTCTCTCTCTCTCTCTCTCTCTCTCTCTCTCTCTCTCTCTCTGGTGTTTGTGTGAGAAGGTCCATCGACCTGCTGCTTCTCCACCACCACATCATCGATCCTCCGTCGCCGCCGTCACGCAACAACACAGCCAGTCGCCACTTTACTGCAGCTGACGGGGGGGCGGGGAGTCACTGTAGCGTGAGAGAGAGAGGACACGCGATGCCAGCACTTCACACACACACAAACACACACACACGGGGAAACAGAGTTATATCAACCTCAGGCTCTGTTGGGGGAAACTCCAGGAAAAAAAGGAAACACACACACACACACACACACACACACACACACACACACACACACACCTGAGATCTCTGAGCTGTCAAAACCATGGAAGCCCCACAGGGTCGTCCGTCACGGGAGGAGGGGGGGGCAGGGGGGTGGGGAGTTCTGAGAGGAAGAGAGAGAGAAAAAAGTGAAGTGACAAGATGAAGAGAAGGTGAGAAAACTAGAGAGAGAGAGAGAGGGAGAGAGAGAGAGAGAGAGAGAGAGAGAGAGAGAGAGAGAGAGAGAGAGAGAGAGAGAGAGAGAGAGAGAGAGAGAGAGAGAGAGAGGAGAGAGAGAGAGAGAGAGAGAGAGAGAGAGAGAGAGAGAGAGAGAGAGAGAGAGAGAGAGGAGAGAGAGAGAGAGAGAGAGAGAGAGAGAGAGAGAGAGAGAGAGAGACAGAGAGAGAGAGAGAGAGAGAGAGAGAGAGAGAGAGAGAGAGAGAGAGAGGAGAGAGAGAGAGAGAGAGAGAGAGAGAGAGAGAGAGAGAGAGAGAGGTCAGAGGGAGGGAGGAGGAGATGAAGAAGAGGTGTGTGTGTGTGTGTGTTTCAGCTGGAGGAGAAGAGTGTGAGGGAGGACAACTCCTGGACACACACACACACACGCACACACACACACCACACACACACCACACACACAGTGAGCTCCTCCTCAGAGCTGAAACCTGTCATCCTCTGTCACGCAACATCAACAACACTGCGGCTCCACCAGTGTGTGTGTGTGTGTGTGTGTGTGTGTGTGTGTGTGTGTGTGTGTGTGTGTGTGTGTGGTCAGTCAGTCCTCAGCAAGTTAGTTGATGTTGAAAAAAAAAACAACACAAAAAATATCAGCAAAAAAGGTCTGAGTAACACACACAGGGTCAGTTTCGCCCCCTGGTGGCCGACTGCTGCTGCTGCAGTGTGGCGCTGAGGCCCCGCCCTCTTTCTCGTTCGCGCCTGTGCTATTTAAAAAGCAAAACAAGAAAAGCCCACAACCACCTGTCTTGACTGATCAGCTGACCGCACCTCCTCGCTGGTCCCAGGTCCAAACAGAAGCAGTTTGGTTTGGAGACCGGACCGGACTTTTGCTGTTCTGGGCTGGACTGCTGCTTACTGTTTTTTCACACTTGTGTTTTAATCACGTTTAACAAATTTTGCATTTAATTCGTTTCTTATTCTTATTTTTATTCACAGTTTTGCTGTATTTGAACTGTTTTATTAGCAATTGCTTCTATTTGTTTTACTCTGGAAAGAAACTTGTTGCACCGTCCAACCGGCTGTTGGAAGGTGCAATATAAATAAAATTTGATTGATTGATTGATTGATTGATTGAGCAGTTCCAGTTTTTCTTCAGTTGCCGAGTCCCAAAATACTGGACGGCACCTTTCTGAATTTTCCGACTACTGCCTCTGAAGTAGCTCTGTTTCAGACGGAAGCTTTTAATTTTGAATGACATTTCAAAAATGACATTTACATAAAATGACAGCAGAGTAATTGGCATTGAGGAAAATAAGTGTGTGTGTGTGTGTGTGTGTGTGTGTCTGGAGCCTTAATAAAAAGCATCTGAGATTATCACACACAGACACACACACACACACACACACTGGGTCGTGATAATTAACCCTCGTCGTCGGGACTCTGACTTGTCTTATCGCCCTCTAATGGCCGAATCCCGATCCTCATTAGTAATTAATCACGTGTGAACACAAAGCTGCTGCCAATTAAGACACATAATGAGATGTTTGCAATTCAGAAAAACACACACACACACACACACAGACTGTCTGTCTAGCACACATCTTTGAATATGTGCATTACAAGTGCAATCTAGCGTAGCATGAGGTTAGCGCTCAGCTACGCTTAGCTACCAATCAATGAGGTTCCTTTCTTTGGTTTATCGACAACAAAGATAAAAAAAAAAATAGAAATAAAAATCACACGACAGTGTGTAGACTGTTCTGAAGATTGTCCGCCTATGATGTCACAAAGGGTGCTAGCACGTCTCTCTACCAGGTTAATGAACCACCCCCCCTCCCAGGACAAGTGCTGCATGTGATTTTCTTTTGTCTCTTGAGGTCCAAAAGAAAAAGCATAATTTTAAGCCTCAGGAGGCAGCAAACAGAGGGCTAACAGGAGGTGTTTTCAGATCATTGATGGTTTGAAGCTGGAGCTCCGTGCAGACCCAAACCCCCGGAATCTCTTTTTGCAGTAAAAGGCCATCGGAGAACAAAGACCCACTTTTACGAGCAGAACTCGTTGCCTCCGATCTCTCGGAGGAGCCACAAACGCAGCCGAAACATGTGGACCTTTTTTGTTCTGAGCTTGTAGCCACATGTTTCTGAGCTTCCCGCCGGCTGTCACGGCTCCCCGTCGGCCCGTAAAAACAGAGAGACAGAGAGGGAGAGAGGGAGAGGGAGAGAGGGAGAGAGAGAGAGAGAGAGAGAGAGAGAGAGAGAGAGAGAGAGAGAGAGAGAGAGAGAGAGAGAGAGGGAGAGAGAGAGAGAGAGAGAGAGAGAGGGAGAGAGAGAGAGAGAGAGGGAGGTGAGGCTGTCCCTTTACGGGGCGGTTGAGGAGGGAAAACGACTCCTGTCTCCGTGTTCTTCTAGAACCTTGTGAAGTGCCCTTGACCTTCTCCTGACCTTGGCTGTGTTGATGGGCCGTCATAATGGGGGCCTCCATAACTTTTCAGCTGCGCTCGAGCGAGCAGGGGCGCTAACTGCTCGGGTAGCGGCTCGGCTTTCAGTTCTTGGGAAAAAAATAAATTAAAAAAAAAAAAAATATATATATATATACACACACATATATATACATATATATGTATAAAATGTCTTGCCATAACTTTTGCAGGCTGTACAAAAGCAGAGTTGCAGGGCGGAGGAGCTGAGTTGAAGGTCGATTCTGCTTTAATTTTATTTTTCCTTTTTGTTCTTCTTGCACAAATAAAAGCACAAAAGCTACGACGACAGCAGCTAGAAGCTCGCGGAAGGAGAAAAAAAAAAGAAAATCTGACCTGACGAAGTTCCATAAACGACATTCCAAAGCTGAGTGTCATCAACATAGAAATTAGCTGGGAAAAACTGTTTTTACCTGCGGAGCTTTCCTCATTTGGCACTTCCTGCTGGCTGCAGCGCCACCATCGGGTCACACCACCTCTTGTCTCCTTCTGTACATCACATCGGCCCTTCGAAGCAAACGCAAATTGATATAAGATGGAATCAGGCGTCTACAGGCGTTTGAAGCTCAACAGTCAACCAGAGAATCGGTTCTTTAGGCTCAGCTCACTAAAAAAAGCTCTTGTGGCTCCCAAGTGGCTCCTTAGATTTTTATTGTTGTTGCTTATATTATTGTACTAACCAAATTGTGTGCTAAAATGAATGACTAATGTTCATGATATCAAAAAAATTAATTTGTATAATTTGTACACTCAACATTGAACACAGTTCTGTAAAAATAAATATAAAATATCAAAACAAACACCCACCACAATAGAACTATGTACAAGTGAAAGACACAACACAACAAGATAAAAACAAAAATTTGCAAAACAGACAAAAAGCAGCATTCGGTTGAAAGTGCTCAGTGTGTGTGTGTGTGTGTGTGTGTGTGTGTGTGTGTGTGTGTGTTATATTTTAAGGTATTTATGAATCGGTTTATCCTATTTCTATTATTATTTCTGTCATTATTTTTATTTTCTAACATTTACCTTTGCACAAAATCTCCACTAAAACTCGTTCTAAATCGGCGCCACCTCCGCGAGCAGATGTGGATCGACCCGTTTCCCGGTTCGGATCCCCCCAAAAAAACAAAGAAAAACAGCTCCCAATCAGGAGCTGGCTCTCTTCTGTCATGTCGTGAAAAGTCTGATGAGTGTGAGATGGTGAGATGGTCTCTCTCTCTCTCTCTCTCTCTCTCTCTCTCTCTCTCTCGAACAGATTGGTCTGGGTTTTCCAAACGGAGCAGAACCAGGACCAGGAGACGAGGTTACATAAGAGTTGAACGACTCAGTCAAGTAGAGGCACGAGTCTTCAAACCATCTCGGTACGTTTGGAAAATGGTTATGAAACAGTGATGAGCAGCGAAGCGCCCAGGTGGGGGAGGGGCAGGAAGTGACCTCGTGATCCTTAAAAATTACAGATGGGGGGGGGATAAACGCTGGAGCCGGGAGCCGTTTGGTGTTAAGTCAAGCTTTACATGAGCACATTACTGCAGACTTGTGGACATTAAGCGCAGCTTCTTCCCAGGATGCATCGTGAAACAAGTGGAGCGGAGAGCAGCAGCAGCAGCAGCAGCAGCAGCAGCAGCAGCAGCAGCACAGGGGATGATGGGTATTATAACATAATCTTCTGATGGACACAGACTGGGAGGGTTGGGTGGTGGTGGAGGTTCCACTGGGCAACAGTCCAGTTTGTTGATAAACTCGTCACTTAGTCTTCGTGTTATTGTCTTTTCTTTCTTGTGTCCGACAATTTAAAAAAAAAACGTTTTGAAGGTCGGGAGGTGGCTGATGCTCTTGGTTCTCCATTCGGCTCAGTGTCTGATGAATTGAGCGTCCTAACAGAGAAAACTCTGGCTGAAGCTCAGGAGGTGGGACAGACCGGGTGTGGTCTTAGTTTTAGAAATATGTTTTTTGAAAAGTTGGAGACAGCTTCAGGACCACTCAGAAGAACCGTATATCCCTGAAGTCACTCTCACATCATGAAATATTTTGTGCATTCCTGACATTGCGTTCACAAAGTTGGGTATGCTGGGACGTGACAGCCAGTGAAGGACAGTGGAACCTTTGGTGTGAGACCTTGTCTAGTCTGGTTCTTCCGCTTCTTCCCATCCACAACCAAGACCAGTGACACTGGTTTCCATCCAGGCAGGACCAGCAGTAGGTCCAATCACAAAGGGATCTATCGGAACTGGGGTTGTGGAGGTTGGTACCTTGCTAGTACCTTACAGAGTTGTTCTTAACTACAAGGTCATTGTGTATTGGTCCGAAACAAAGTCCTCACAAAAACACTTTGGTCCGTCTGCACTGCAGAGCTTCGCTTCAGTCAAATTTCCGCATCGCCTGGCTAATGCGACACGCTTGGTTGCTGGTATATCCCCTCGTCTCCGGATGACTTGTTTTGGTCTGCCGTGACTCAACCTGATACCCCTCACAGAGGTGATTCAGCCAATGTTGGCCAACCAAATCTCAGGTTGGGGATCTGCTCCTGGATCTGGAAACAACGTTTTCGCACAGCGTCCAGATGGATAGAAAGGTCTTACCGAAGATCCGTGTGGAAAAGTTTCAAAATTGACAGTGTTATCACTGGTCATTTGTTTCCTTTGGGTTACTGGTTGTCCTCATTAAATCATTAAATCATAACTACTAATAAGTTCTTCCTTGCTTGTTAGTTCGATCTGTGCCGAGAGATAGACGGCTCAAGGAGGACAAACACGTTTTCATATTACTTCAGTAAATCTGGGGCAACAGCGGTTGGCCTGTTCTCCGGAGAAACAACTGACCCATGAGACCCAGGTGTGCTGAGTCCAACCTTTGTACGGGGGCAGTCTCTGCCCAAGAAGAAGAGAGCAGGGCTGGGCTGGAGATCCTGCGAGAGCTCTGCCGCTCGAAGTCCAACCTGGGACCAAAAGAACTACATCTGTAAACTCATGATGTCTCTGGTTTGCTCCTGGGCTTCCAACTTAAGAACCTGGGCTAACAACCGTGTTGTAGTGTTGTAGTACTCAGGATTGGTCTTGGTCTTAAGACCGTTCTCAAGACCACTTCATTAGGGTCTCTGTTGTCTTGGACTGGGAGGCATTTTTACTCGGTCTCGACTGTGAAGGCTCTGGATTTTTGATCAAGACCAGTCGAGACTCAGCCAACACTTCAGTGATGGACATTATTGTGTAATATTAAGTGTTTCTGAAACCACCTCATCCTCAGAGCCACGCAGAACCTTGAGGTCTTTCACAACCACCATGAGAGAGATGAGGGTATTTTTAGTGTTGGGTTCAGACGTTAAAGGTTTTTTACATATTTTGTTCATGCTTGGAATGCCATAAGTTAAAGTTGAATTATTCTTAGTTCATTTACTTTTTAATTTTACAAAGCAAAGTCATTGAAAATGGTTCAAAATAGCTGGCAAAGCAGCAAAATGCTAGGAAGACACC
>CM020508.1:22256514-22261514 GCA_009823395.1 Thamnaconus septentrionalis | reverse complement strand
ATCATGGTGAAGGCGCTCTTTGAGGGCAAAAGACTGGTCTTCCTGTGTGTCTCACCCCTGTCTCCGCTGTCGATAGAATGGTTTTTTTAAATGCTCTTTGTGATGTCATTGGTGAGGTTGCTGATGAGTTTTTATTTCTGGGGGGTGATTTTAACTGTACTGCTGAGGCCACAGTGGACAGGAACCACCTGGAGCCTCATCCTGCCTCGTCTGTTCGGCTCAATCGTCTCATCGAGACCCACGACTTGAGAGACGTATGGAGGGGTTTTAACAGCAGGTCCAGGCAGTACACCTGGTCTCACTGCAGAAACAGCACCTTATCTCTGGCCAGACTAGATCGTTTTTATTGTTTTAAACATCATTTTAGTGCTTTTAAAAATTGCCACATTGTCCCAATAGGTGTCTCGGATCACTCCTTGGTTCACTGTGCTGTTTTCATTAAGGATGTCAAAACATCCAGTGCCTATTGGCATTTTAATACAGCACTTTTAGCCGACCGGTCTTTTAGAGAGGCTTTTAAGTTTGTGTGGCTCTCACACAGGGAAAAAAAGTCCTCGTTTACCTCAGTGTCAAGGTGGTGGGATTTTGGCAAGATGGTTGTCCAGCAATTTTGTCAGCAATATAATCGCAACGTCACTAAGTACATTACCAGATCCCTTAAGGACCTGGAGACTGAGGTACAGAACCTACTGGACTGTACAGGAGATCAAGGGCAGGTTAAAGCCCTTAAGAGTAAAAAAGCTACTTTAGCTAACCTGTTGGGCATCACTGCACAAGGAGCACTGGTCCGCTCCCGGTTCATGGACGCCACCATGATGGATGCCCCATCCAGTTTCTTCTTTGGCCTGGAGAGAAGGAACGGCCAGAGGAAGATCATCCACTGCCTGCGCTCAGGTGATGGCTCGTCGCTGACGGAGAACACAGAGATCCGGAGGCACGCCACACAGTTCTATATGGACCTTTTTAAATCCGAGTGGATGGAGGTGTCAGGATTGGAGTCTGCCTTTCTGGCTGACTTGCCTCGGATTGGAGCGTCAGCCGTTGACCCACTGTCTGCCGAACTCACTCTGGAGGAGCTTCATGTGGCCCTCATGAGCCTGGCTAATGGCAGGGCTCCTGGCATTGACGGGATCCCAGTGGATTTTTACAAGACTTTCTGGATGTTGATGGGTGAGGACATGTTGGAGGTTTTTAAGGAAAGCTTCAGGGTGGACTTTTACCCCAGAGCTGCAGGAGGGCAATTCTCACATTGCTTCCGAAAAGGGAGACCTCAAGACTTAAAAACTGGAGGCCAGTTTCTTTGCTCTGCGGGGACTATAAAGTCCTGTCAAAGGCTCTGGCCCTGAGACTGAAGGAGGTCATGGCTGAGATCGTTCACCCTGACCAGACTTATTGTGTGCCCGGCAGGTTAATAAGTGATAACATCACTTTGATTCGGCATGTTTTGGACGTCTCCGGCTCTTTGGACATAGCGACTGGTCTTATTTCCATAGATCAGGAAAAGGCATTTGACCGGGTTGAACACCAATATCTGTGGAAGACGCTCGCAGCTTTTGGTTTCAGCCCAGGTTTTATAGCCTGGATCCAGGTTTTGTACCGTGACGTTGCGAGTATATTGAAAATCAACGGCGGTCTGGCTGCGCCTTTTGCTGTACAGAGGGGTGTGAGGCAGGGTTGCTCACTTTCTGGCATGTTGTACTCTTTGGCCATTGAGCCCCTGCTGCACAAACTAAGAAAAGACCTGTCAGGTGTTTGTTTTCCTGACTGCCCCACACCCATAAAACTGTCAGCCTATGCTGATGACTTGATGATTGTTTTAAACACTCGGGAGGACATTAGGGTTTTAGAAAATAACACGGACCTTTTAACAAACTGTCTTCAGCAAGAATCAACTGGAACAAGAGCGAAGCTTTGCTACAGTAGAGGCTCTCTCACCGAGTTGGTTTTACCAGGGGCTGATGTGGAACACAGGTGGGCTGAAATATCTTGGGGTGTTTTTAAGTGATGATGTTTTAAAGAAAAACTGGGGCGGTGTCCTGGAGTCAATGGAGGGAAGACTGAACAAGTGGAGGTGGTTGCTACCCTCCATGTCTTTTAGGGGAAGGACCCTCATCATTAACAATCTGGTGTCCTCCGCTTTATGGCACAGACTGGCAGTGGTGGACCCTCCCTCTGGTCTGCTGTCAAGGATCCAGGTTCACCTGGTTAATTTTTTTTGGGATTGTCTCCACTGGCTGCCACAGGCGGTGCTGTTCCTCCCTAAGGAAAAGGGTGGGCAGGGGCTGGTGCACCTGGCCAGCAGGGTTGCAGCTTTTTAGCCTGCGGTTCCTTCAGAGGCTGCTGTCACGGACCACGAGACCTGGTGTGGAAGCCTCTTGCTCGGCTGGTTTTGCACAGGGTTGGAGGTCTGGGTCTACAGGAGTCGGTGTTTTTATTGGATTTTACCTCTGTGACTGTTTCCTCCCTTCCTTTGTTTTACCGTGGTCTTTTAAGTGTGTGGAAGTTGGTGAGCAGACAGAGGATTATGCACAAGTCCCTGCACTGGCTGTTACAGGAACCTCTAGGCCATGGAGGCCTTTTCAGCGCCCCCTCCTGGGCAGGAGTAGCTGTTTCCGAGGCTTTCAAGAGAGCTGGAATCACTTCCCTTGTTTCCTTACTGGAGTACGCAGGTCCCCACCTACAGGACGCGGCAGGCTTGGCGGATGCTCTGGGTTGGAGGTCGCAGAGGTTCACCCGCCGACTGCTGGACCACTGGAGAGGCTGCCTGACGGGGGAAGAGCGCCACCTGTTGGGGGATTACAGCCGGGGCCTGATCGCCCCAAATTCGGACGATGATTTTCCCTCCATCGTCATCTGGTCCAGTCCGGATCAACGGAGTGGGCGGAGCCTGAAGGGCCGCTACGGGAAAAGATCTGTCGGTTCTGATGGTGGAGGTGCTCAACAGACAGAAGCTGCAGAATCGCCGTCCACTGCCCTGGAGTCACCTGGCTGAGGGGGAGGAGGTCCGGCCTGAATGGAGGAGCCTCTACAAACCTCCACTGTCCAAGAGGGTGGCCGACCTTCAGTGGAGGCTCCTGCATGGGATTTTAGCCGTCAACGCTTTTATCTCTGTTTTAAACACTGCCGTGCCAAACACCTGTCCTTTCTGTGGGGCAGTGGAAACTGTTGTTCACTGTTTCACCCAGTGCTCTCGTCTGCTGCCTCTTTTTAACCTGCTAAGCACCTTGTTCAGGAAGGTGGGAGAGTGTTTCTCTCTCCAGGTCTTCATCTTGGGTTTTAAATACAGAAAGACTCAGAAGGAAAAGTGCTGCTTGCTGAACTTCATTCTTGGCCAGGCAAAGATGGCGGTGTACATCAGCAGAAAGAAAAGGTGGAGGACAGTGTGGGCGCTGACATTGTGCTGCTCTGTTGCAGGGCGATCAAGGCCCGAATAATGATTGACTTTCATTACTACAGAAAGTTAGAGGATCTAGAGCCTTTTTTAACGACTTGGACTCTTGATGGCGTGCTGTGCTCAGTTCAGGAGAACGACCTGTTGTTCTCTGATCATCTGGTGTGAATTATTATTGGTTTATTTATTTATGTTATTATTATTATTTTCTTACTAATTTAATTCTTGTTATTATTTTTTCACATTGAATAATGTTCTAAAATGAAACTTGTCAAATTCCAAACTGTTATAATAAAGAAGTGTTGAAAAATCAATCTCTCTCTATCACCCTCCCTCTCTCTCTCTCTCTCTATCACCCTCCCTCTCTCTCTCTCTCTCTCCTCTCTCTCTCTCTCTCTCCCTCCCTCTCTCTCTCTCTCTCTCTCTCTATCACCCTCCCTCTCTCTCTCTCTCTCTCTCTCTCTCTCTCTCTCTCTCTCTCTCTCCCTCTCTCTCTCTCTCTCTCTCTCTCTCTCTCTCTCTCTCTCTCTCTCTCTCTCTCTCTCTCTCTCTCTCTCTCTCTCTCTCTCTCTCTCTCTCTCTCTCTCTCTCTCTCTCTCTCTCTCTCTCTCTCTCTCTCTCTCTCTCTCTCTCTCTCTCTCTCTCTCTCTCTCTCTCTCTCTCTCTCTCTCTCTCTCTCTCTCTCTCTCTCTCTCTCTCTCTCTCTCTCTCTCTCTCTCTCCTCTCTCTCTCTCTCTCTCTCTCTCTCTCTCTCTCTCTCTCTCTCTCTCTCTCTCTCTCTCACTGCTGGTGCTGCGTGCGGCTCAGGCTAGGATAGCGGCTTCTTATCTCCACACGGACTGACAGTTACAGCCACAGCCACCTGGGGGGGGGGGGAGGGGCCTGTATGGCAGGTAATTAGTGTCGGGCAGAGACGTTTCCGATGTAAACACCATCTATATTTCACGATAGCCTCCGATAGCGGCAAGCGGCTAGCAGATAGCGGCGGTGTCTCCTTTGAAATAACAGTGGATTACCTGTGACAGGTGAAGACACCTAGCCTAACACATAGCATTAGCATTAGCCTCTAATACACACGCACGCACACACACACACACACACACACTGTTTACAGGTGTAAGGACCTGTGTGTGTGTGTCAGCAGCAATCACATCAGCTGTAAACGGCGACTCAGATTGTGAACTATGAACTTTGATTCGTCGTCGTCGTCGTCTTCAGTGCCAAGGAGACAAAGTGCACACACACACACACACACACACACACACACACACACACACACACTCACTCCTATTCCTGGAATGAGTCAGGTGGTTAGAATCCCCGCCCCCTGTGCTCCCTGCAGCCAATCACAGCCCTGACTGGTCGTTTCCTCCCCTTCAAGTGAAACTGGGTTCGTTTCTGAGGAATTGAAACCCAGTCAGTCAGTCAGTCAGTCAGTCAGCCAGTCAGTCAGTCAGTCAGCCAGTCAGCCAGTCAGTCAGCCAGTCAGTCAGTCAGCCAGTCAGTCAGCCAGTCAGCCAGTCAGTCAGCCAGCCAGCCAGTCAGCCAGTCAGTCAGCCAGTCAGTCAGCCAGTCAGCCAGTGGCTCTCAGAGGTGAAATGGCTCAGGC
>CM020508.1:22241514-22251514 GCA_009823395.1 Thamnaconus septentrionalis | reverse complement strand
CCCCCCTTTGATTTGCTTACTTCTCAAGGAAAAAAAAGTGGGTGGAGCCTCATTTCCTGTGCCGCCACAAATACCCCACCAACCCCGTCAGACACACACACACACACACAGATGTGCTTCAGACGGCGTCGACTCATTTCGGGGGGGGGGGCTCAACTCGATCGCCCCTCTACCAACTCCTCTCTCTCTCTCTCTCTCTCTCTCTCTCTCTCTCTCTGAAAAAGATGAAGGAGGCGGCGGCTTCGCAGCGTGTGGTGATGGGATAACGAGGCTGTGAAGCAGCAATGGATGATGGGTTGTGGAGGGTGGGGGGGGGGGTCACTGCGGGGGGGTGGGGTGGGGCTGGGGGGGTTTGTGTCGGGGGGGCACAGCAGGAGGTGGGGGGGGGGGTTGTGGGGGGTGGAGATGAAAGAGGGGAAGGGTTGGCGGCGGAGCAGCCGGCTTCATGAAAACATAATTTACCAGCAGGTGGCACTGCAGGGTGACGCAACACACACACACACACACACACACACACACACACACACACACACACACACTAACGCATTAACGTGTCATGTGAGAACCGTCCACCAGGACATGTACAAGCGCTAGCTAGCACAAGCGTGGGCAAACTACGGCCCGGGGGCCACATGCAGCCCGTCACAGCTTTTTAATCGGGACCACCGATACTTGAAGAACTGATATTAACAGTCATTCAGTCATCAAGCAGCTGCATCTCCTCCATGGTTGCAGTGTTTCCAGAGTCATTTCAATAAAGAGCTCAACACCCTGGTGGTCCAGGGGTGGATCTGGATGGTTCTGGATGGTTCTGGATGGTTCTAGCAGGTTCTAGGAGGTTCTAAGAGCTAAACACCCTGGTGGTCCAGGGGTGGATCTGGATGGTTCTGGATGGTTCTGGATGGTTCTGGATGGTTCTAGCAGGTTCTAGGAGGTTCTAAGAGCTAAACACCCTGGTGGTCCAGGGGTGGATCTGGATGGTTCTGGGTGGTTCTAGCAGGTTCTAAGAGCTCAACACCCTGGTGGTCCAGGGGTGGATCTGGATGGTTCTGGGTGGTTCTAGCAGGTTCTAGGAGGTTCTAGAAGCTAAACACCCTGGTGGGGCTTCACAGACACTGATTTGGTTGCAGCTTTGCTTTGCTTCATTTCCCATTGACATTCCAGCAACGTGTTTTCTCCATAATATCCCATGATGCATTGTTTCCTCACCACAACACTGCATCCATCTGCTGCTGCTCCGCTACCCCCCTCTGGCCCACTGTAGAACCCACTGTGGTCCCACCAGTCAAACAGTTGCCCCCCCCGGGAGCTGAAGGTGTCTGGAGGTCTGGTGCTGAGAACTTCAGAGGTTTTCAATGGATGAAGAAGCAAAGTTTGTTGGAGGTTTGAAGGACCTCACAACCTTCGTGTTTCCCGCTGGTTGTGAGCAAACAGAAAGTGACCCGGTTTGAACGCTGACCTGATTGGATGGAGACCAGTCACAGGCTGCCGCTTCAGAGGGGGGGGGGGCTGAGAGGATCTGAGGGACAGCAGGAAGTGGAACATCTTGAAAGGTCATGAATTATTTCCTGTGGAGGAGAAAGAAAAAGAAGGAGGAGGAGAAGAAGGTGGAGGTGGAGAGCACAGGGCATGTTTTCTTTATGAGGACGTAGAGTTACAGCTAGTGGGTCTCACACACACACACACACACTCACACACACACACACACACACACACACACACATCAAGGACTCATGAACTCATCCAATGACTCGACTCCTCACTGCTAATTGGTCGTCTGATGAGTAATTGCTAAATGATCACAGCTGAACGCAAGAGTGTGTGTGTGTGTGTGTGTGTGTGTGTGTGTGTGTGTGTGTGTGTGTGTGTGTGTTTAGCCCTCTGTTTGCAGCCTCCAACCAGAGCTGAAGCTTCTGCCGGACCTTCCAAAAGGTCTTTTGTTTTTTTCTAAACAAGACGACACCTGGCTGGGGAGGGAGGGGAGGGGTGGGGGTGGGGGGAGTCTTCACCCTTTCTGACATCACAGAGGGTTGACTCTTGTCAGTATCCACCAGAACAAGGCCACAGTTCCCTCCCATGCCCCCCCAAAATAATTAATAAATAAAGATTAAAAAAAAAGAAGAGTACAGCACCCCCACCCCCCCGACCCCCCAAACCCTCCCCTCCATGGACGTCCCTTCATGTGTGACCGACTGGATCGATCCCTCCGGCCCTCCGGGGGGCGCCGCCGCTCCTCTAATCCCAGGGGGGTGGGAGCCGTGACCGCGTCCGGAGCCGCTTTAATCCTGCAGATTCATCCATTGATCCCTAAAAGCTGCTAATTTGATGGGGCTGCCCCCCCTCCCTCCACCCCCCACCTCCTCCCTCAGCCCCCCTCGCCCCACCCCCCACCAAGACCATCGACAGCTTTCTCCAAAATTAAACCAGAGGAAAAGAAAGAGCGAGTGAAGGAGTGACAACAGAAGAACTTCTTTTTTTTTTCTGGCCTGATGACAGGAAGTGATGTCACAGGGGGAAGCATGGAGTGAATAGAAAGAAGAACAGCTGAAAGAAAGAAAGATTGGATCACTTACATTTGTAAGAGTGAAAAAAAAAGAATTAAAACATTTTTTAAAAGTTTATCATTTTTGAATTTTAAAAATTTGAATTTTAGCAATTGAAATTTTTTAAAAGTTAAAATGATAGAATTTTACATTTGAAAAAGAAATGTAAAAAAATGTAAGCGTGAGAGATAAAAGGCTTCTTGTTGACATCCGGATTATAATCCAGATTATGGTCCAGATAATAATCCCTGCCTTCCAGTCCAGAAACACTGGAGCAAAAAAATACAAATATGACCACAGTGGACCAGCAGGAGTATGGATGGAGGGATGGATGGATGGATGGAGGGAGGAGGGAGGGAGGGATGGATGGATGGATGGAGGGATGGAGGGATGGAGGAGGAGGAGGAGGAAGGAAGGGATGGAGGAGGGATGGAGGGAAGGAGTGAGGGAGGATGGATGGATGGATGGAGGGAGGGAGGGAGGAGGGATGGAGGGATGGGAGGGAGGGAGGGATGGATGGAGGGATGGAGGGAAGGATGAGGGAGGATGAGGGATGGATGGAGTGAGGGAGGATGGATGGAGGGATGGAGGGATGGAGGGAGGATGGAGGGAAGGATGAGGGATGGATGGATGGAGGAGGATGGATGGATGGGAGGAAGGGATGGAGGGATGGATGGATGGAGGGATGGATGGAGGATGGATGGATGGAGGATGGATGGATGGAGGGAGGGAGGATGGGATGGATGAGGGAGGAGGAGGGATGGATGGATGGATGGAGGAGGGAGGGATGGATGGATGAGGAGGGAGGGAGGAGAGGGATGGATGGATGGATGGAGGGATGGATGGATGGATGGAGGAGGAGGGATGGATGGATGGAGGATGGAGGGATGAAGGGATGGAGGGATGGATGGATGGATGGAGGAGGGAGGGAGGGATGGATAGAGGGATGGATGGAGGGAGGGATGGATGGATGGATGGAGGGATGGATGGATGGACGGGGTGAGCACCAGAGGAGGAGGAGAAGTGAAGGACATCAGTTTTTCTCCTGGCCGCCTGCAGCTGTGATAAAATCAGTCGGCTGATTAGAAAGCAGACGTGAGGAACGAGTTCAGCGGGAAACACGACAGGAAACAGGAAGAAGAAGAAGAAGAAGCTAGGAGGAGGAGGAGGAGGAGGAGGAGGAGGAGGAGGAGGTCAGGGAAGACAAAGGGAAAAAAAACATCAGGATCGGCCCAGTGAGATTCTTCCTTGGAATTCCTGTTTTGTCTGCTGCCCCCTACAGGCTGCAGTGCAGGAAGGTGTTTTTCCTGAACCTTCCCCCCAGAATCCACCCCCAGCACCACCTGGTGGCCGTTTTGCACCTACTGTCCTGACTGGTTCACAAGGAAACAATTCCAAACACATGGAAAAAACAAACCGGAAATCAGCAGTTTACAATCAAACTATTTCTAGAATTTCTAAGAATGTGCAACACAGTATTTTGACGCGACTACAAAATGTTTCACACTTCAGTGATCATGTTGGTAAAATTCATTTTCTTGTTCGTTTTGCCGTGTTGTGTTATAATAATATTAATAATGTCGTGCTAATAACCAAGACTCGTATTGAAATAAATATTAGCGTGCTAGCTAGGAGAGCTAACAACAAATGTCTGGACTGCGGAACGTTTCCTTGTGTCTTCTTGACCTCTGGCCGTCGTGTTTGAATTGAATTCTAATCAGTTTTTCCTCAGCCGGACTTTGTTGACTGTTTGGGGTCGAACTCTCGCCAATCGTAACAAACTGGCCACAAAATTAGGGATTAATTAGCGACGACCCCCCTCGCCTGTTTAATCCCTCGGTGTGTTCAACGGTAATTAGAGTCAGACGGCCAATCGCCTTTTACAGTGAATTAATTTGGCAATTATGAGGTTTTAATCAAGCTGCTCTAAAGGGTGGGAGGGGGGTCACATTTTGCGGGGGTTTTTCTAATTAGTGAGCGGGAATTGTGGGGTATCTTGCGTGGCCACGCCTGCTGTTGTTGTGATTTCACCATTCAAGGTGTGTTAAATATTCCCACCTGCACTGTGTCGACTCGGAGCGATTGGAAAGCAGGAAGCTGGAGTTTGGCAGCTGCAATTTTACTCTGTGCGTCATCAGTTAATTCCTTATTGTCGAACTAGTTAATGTCCTCCGTTGAGTGAACGAATGAATGAATGAAGGCTTTGTTTCAAACGTGAGTAACAAAAAAAAAAAAATAAGTAAGCTGCATAAACAAAGGAACAAATGTAAACACCTGAATGAGTCAAGAAGAAATAGAAATAATGTTAACATAACATGTTTGAAGTAGGAAGAAGTATCTACCCCAAGATATATGCCATCATATATGTGTGTATATATATATATATATATATATATATATATATATATATATATATTTGATATATATGTGTGTGTGCTTATTTATAAAATCTGCGATAAACGGTGAGTGACAGTTGGGAGCCAAAGTGCTTTGAGGTGTAGCCTGGCAGTTCCACCTGAGCAAACAAATAAAGAGCCCAGAAGAGGAAGAAGAGGACGAGGAAGAGGAAGAAGAGGAAGAAGTGGAGGGCTGATGTTTTATTGGACGGAAGATAATAATAATCCCTCATCAGCACATTTCTGCTGCTGCTGCTCGGCTCACTTTAATGTCTTCTGGCTTCAGGAGTCAAGCTGGTAAAAAAATCAATATGGCTACTCAGGCTCACGGACCTGTGAGCACACACACACACATGCTGATGCACACACACACGCACACACACACACACACACAGTGGACATGGGAAACAGAGTGCAGCAGCGTGTCGGCGTGACGGAAGATAAGCACATTCTGGTTTGTGGAGGGAAGAAAAAGTTAATGGCAGTACACACACACACACACACACACACACACACACACACACACACACTACACAAGCTGCCTCTGTGTACTCAATTATGTGTCCTTCATGCTGATAAAAGTGGCTGTGAGGACGGCGGCCCAGAATGCATCAGTGACATTATCAAGCCGTCCACTTCCTGGAAGTGTTTGATTGCAGGTTTCCAGGCAACGCAGCCGCTGATGTCAATCGATGCCGGTGAGGACACACACATCCTGCACGCACACACACACACACACACACACACACACTGATCCCCTGTGAATGCCACACACACACACAGGGACACACAATAAGTGCTGGCGGGGGCAAGACAGCCAAGATGTTTGAGCAATCGAGGCGCTTTTTCCATTGGAATCAGGGTTGGATCCCACAATCACAATTTCAGCAATTATCAATAAAAGAAAAATTACATAGCGCACACATTTTTTTTTTTTTTTTAGTCCAGAGCAGGCATGAGGCAAACTATGGTCCGGGGGGCCAAATGTGGCCCTTTAAGCTTTTTAATCCGGCCCTCGGAACCTGAAGGAATGACATCAATCGACAAAAGAGAAAAAGAATTTCCTTCTGTTGGACTTCAGTCTTTCCAGCCAATAAACAGTCACTCTGAACTGACGATGATCAGCTGACTGGCGGTCCCGTCCGTAGACTGTGAGCTGACGTCTCATTGGTTCCCACCCAGCCAGCTGGCAAGAGCTCCGCCGCTTTAGCTCAACAGGAAAAACCTCATGCCATGACAGTGGCAACCTCATGACAATCCCTGCGCGTGTCCTTCCACACACACACACACACACACACACACACACACACACACACACACAGGGTTCTGATGCTGCTTGTCGTGTCGACCGTTCGTCTGGCGACTTGCTTGCTGTCACTGGTTCATCACAGCGCTATCCCAGCATGCTCTGCTGCTCTGTTCTCAATATGGGCTTCATGCGGTTGCTTGTGTGTGTGTGTGTGTGTGTGTGTGTGTGTGTGTGTGTGTGTGTGAAGACACAGGGGACCATGTTGAAAAATGACACACCGCCTGTTGCCTTTGTTGCCTCGTGTTCTCCTCATCATCTCAGTTGTGTGTGTGTGTGTGTGTGTGTGTGTGTGTGTGTGTGTGTGTGTGTGTGCGCGTGTGCGTGTGCGTTGCTGTTGTGGGTTTACGTGCGGATTTATTTTTGGGTCTGACCTGGTTTCGGTGTTTCAGGAGCTCTTTGATCAGCTGATCTGTTGGGTCACATGACAGATGATGGAGCGTCTCTGCTCCTGCTGAGAACGAGGAGTTAGTGCTCCGTCTGTTCACACACACACACACACACACACACACACACACACACACACACACACACACAGGAGGAGTCGTCTCGTCCTGATGGGGGCGCCGCTCTCACACGTCTCCATTAGGTGCTGCTGTCTCCCATCATCCCTCCATCACATCCACAATAACAATGTCCCCATCTGGACCCCAGGACCAGTACACACACACACACACACACACACACACACACACACACACACACACACACACACAGACGGACACACACATAGCAGATACACACTCACACACACACACACACACACACACACACACCCCCACTCACACACACGTACTCGCTCCAGGGTAATAATGGGACCATGAATCAGGTTGGATCTCATCATCAGTCCAACAAAGCCGCCTCTCAATTTGCAACCTCTGGACCGTTTCCAGCGGACGCCGCCGCCGTCGACCAGGAGGGTCACAGCTCCATCAGCGCCGCCGCCGCCGCCGCCGCCGCTCCCCACGGCCTCATTCTGCTGCTTAATGACCAATCCTGAAGGGATCGACGGCGGCGGCCTTGGAAATGAGATCTGTGGTGGCGGCGAGGAACAGCGCCCCCTATTGGACGGCTGAGAGCAGCCGAGCAGCCGCTGCTTGATGGGGGCGTGACCTTCACTCCGGCTCCGCCCCTTTCTGAGCTGCCGCTGTGATTGACAGCGCCAGGATCTGTTGACGGCGGCAGGAAGTGATGTCACAGCGTGACAGACAGCAACCAGGCGGCAGGAAGTGATGTCACGGCGCTGACAGACAGCAGCCAGGCGGCAGGAAGTGATGTCACGGCGCTGACAGACAGCAACCAGGCGGCAGGAAGTGATGTCACGGTGCTGCCAAACAGCAGCCAGATTGAAAGAAAATAAATAACTGTCTGATATAAAGTTTCCTTCCTGAGTCATGTGACCCAGTTTGATCCCGAGAATCACCTCAAGGTACTACGACCACTACTGCTACTACTAGTACTACTGCCACTGCTGCTGATATTACTACTAGTTGAAACAGCTACTGTTAATACTACTGCTACCATTGCTACTACTACTAGTGCTACAACTGCTGCTACTACTGCTAGCACCACTACAACAACAACTACTACTACTACTAATACTGCTAGCACCACTACTACAACTACTACAACAACTACTACTACTATTCTTTACAGCTACCACTACTGCTACTGCTATTAGTGTTCCTACTGCTGCTATTAATTATAATATTTCTACTACCAGTGGTACTACTACTTTTTCTAGTACTACTCCCACTACTACTACCACCACAACTACTGCTGCTCCACAGTAACAAAGTACTGTTGCGTTCCATCTGTTTCCACCAGCTGGTTTTAATGCCACACTGAACTCAACCACCAGGGGGCGACCCGCCCAGCTGCTTTCTGCTTTTCAGCATCTTGTTGGACACGTTTCGGTTCATTGTCTTCATATAGCCCAACAGCTGAAGACACACACACACACGACTGAGCGTCGGAGATGATGCGATGACAACGACAACAACTTTGTAAGTTCCCGAACAGGAAGGAGCAACAGGAAGTAGCTGCGACAAGCAACAACGGTGGGAACGATGGGAGCACGGGAGTGTCGCAGCGCCACCTAAAAGACGACAAGGGACGACACCTCTGCTGCTGCAACAACACATCCCCACAAACAGATGGGACTGCAAGTGCACACACACACAACACGCACACACACACACACGGATCAGAATTCCCAGGATGCCGTCTTTGTTCTGCTGCGAGACGCCGCTGATGCTGTGAGCTGGGACTCTGAATGAGGTCACATGACCATTATTTCCAAGCGTGTGGCGGCGGCGGTGGCGGAGGCGGAGGCAGGGCTGATGTCCCTCTGGGGGGCGCCGCCGAGAGACGCTTTGCACAGTTACGGCCTATTAAACTGTGGAGACGGAGGAGCCGAGCTCAGGTCGGCATCTGCTAACAACACACACACACACACACACACAAACACACAAACAAGTGGCTGTCAGGCCCCAGGTGCATTGTGGGTCCCTGTTCTTGGAGAAGGTCAGAGTGATTTTATGGTTTTTTTCCTCCTGACGACTCGCAGCTGCAGCCAAACTACAGTTTTTTGTAGTTTTTTTTTTTTTTTGCCAGATGCTTCAATCAGAGCGTCTCAATTAGAGGCTCCGTGAGCGGCGGACCTGCCGAGGTCATGTGACGCAGCAACAGATTGCACGGCGTTCCCTTGTGGAGTGGAGACAGCACCTGCCTAGCTTGTTTAGCTAGCGCATTAGCAGGCTGTTCCAGTAGGTGGCGGCGGCGACAACGGTCGCCAGATGGGAGATATTATTTGTTTTTGTTTCTACTATAAACTCCTGGATCTTTATCTTGAGAAGATCCAGAAGGTTCAGTCAGTCCATGTGGAGAAGAAGAGCAGGACTCAGCCAGGAACGTTGGGGCAACTTCAACTGGTTTTCAAAATTTGATATCAAAGATTTGTTGTCATTTTCTCCTTTCAGGACCTTTGGCTGATGAACCGAACAGCCGGATGACTCGACTCCAGAATCTCCAGAACCTGCAGGACCTCCAGAAACTAGAGAACCACGAGAACCTCAAGGACCTCTGCAATCTCCAGAACCTCTAGAATCTAAATAACCTCCAGAATCTCCAGAACATAATGAACCTCCAAGACCTTCAAAAACTCCAAAAAGTCCAGAACCTCCTGAATCTCCAAGACCTTCAGAACCTCTAGAACCACCAGAACCTCCAAGACCTCCAGAGTCTCCAGAGGCTAAAGAACTTCCAGAACCGCGTTGCTGTGGCTGCAGCTGAGGTGCTGTGGTGAGGGGTCAAAGGTCAATAGGTCCAACAAGTCTCATCAATTCCAGCAGCTACTGGTTGGGTGCAATACCGCAGCCGACCACACGGGGGAGCAGCAGCAGACTGCGACGCCGCCATTAGCAGCTGAACAACAGCAGCGGTGGGAGTCCATGCAGCCAGACAGCACACACACACACACACACACACACACTCCTAAATTAAAACGAGGTCACGCCCCCTCTCCGAACCTCCCAAACAGCGGAGGTCAGAGGTCAATCATCTTCATCTCCACCTCAACACTCCAATTTCCTCTTTCCCCCCTGAGGAGGTTTTCATTTCTTCCAAGAAATCTGCCCCCCTCTTCTCTCTCTCTCTCTCTCTCTCTCTCTCCTCCATTTCCTATTGTGTCCTCCAGGACCACACCCAGAAGCTCTCCAAGCCCCTCCCCCCACCCAACCTCCACACGCCTTCAC
>CM020508.1:22226514-22229014 GCA_009823395.1 Thamnaconus septentrionalis | reverse complement strand
AGGACAATGAGAAGAAGAGGAGGAGGAGGAGGAGGAGGCTGGCTGGCTGGCTCAACACTGCCCTCTGCTGGACAACAGTGGCTACTGCAGCATTTCTGGCGCTAACAGGGGGAACAAAGGAACAATAGAGAGAGAGGGGGAGAGAGAGAGACAGAGGGAGAGAGAGAGAGAGAGAGAGAGAGAGAGAGAGAGAGAGAGAGAGGCAGCGGAGCCACGGCTGGAGTGACGCTGATTGATCCTCCAGCCTGCTGCTGCTGCTGCTGTTGTTACTGCTGCTGCTGCTGCTGCTGCTGCTGCTGCTGCTGCTGCTGCTGCTGCTGCTGCTCACTGAAGATGCTTCACATTATTCCAACACTTTCTACAGCATTACGCTGGAGGAGGAGAACCATTAACAGAGGATCTCTTTCCTATCTCCCTTCCTTCCCTCCTCCTTTCCTTCCATCCTAACCTCCCTCATTGACTCATTTGTACAGTGTGCAATGCATCATTGTTTCCTACCTTCCCTCCTTATTAACTCCCCTCATTCCCTCCATCCTTCTTTCATTTCCTCACTCCTTCCTTCCTAACTTCCTTCCGTCCTTTCCTCACTTTTTCCTTCTGTCTTTTCCTTCTTTCCCTACTTCCTTCCTGCTTTCCATCCTGCCTTCCTTTCTTTCCCGCAGATATTTCTATCTACCTCCCTGCAACTCCTCAGTCAGGGTGGTGGTGGCGCCACTGAGCGACTGGCTGCCAGTTGGCTGCTGCAGACGGCTACAGCCTGCCAGCTTCCTGCCATTTATTATGCTGCAATATTGAAGCTAAAGCCTTTCACATGCAAAGCAGCCTATTTACATATGTCTCACACACACACACACACACACACACACACACACACACACACACGCAGTAATTAGAGGCGTCCAGATCGACGGTGTAAACTGAGTTGATTGACGGCTGAGATTCGTTTTCGGCCAATCAGACGTCGGATCAGAGCGCCGCGAGCTCATTGGCCGTTCCGACCGACTCCCTGAAGGATCCGTGTGTGTGTGTGTGTGTGTGTGTGTGTGTGTGTGTGTGTGTGGCAGCAGCAGCAGCAGTGAGGCTCAGAGGGTTCAAACTGCATCGATGTTGCTCACAGCGCTCACAGCAGTTAGTAGCATTAGCAACATGAGTGATTCTAGCAGAATTAGCAGCAATAGCAATATTAGCGGCATTAGCAACATTAGCAGAATTATTAGCATTAGCGGCATTTGTAGCATTTGCAACACTTGCAACAATAGCAGCGTTAGCAACATTCGCAGCTTTAGCAGCATTAGCAACAACACTAGTCACGTCAGTGTTATGGTTCTCGCAGGTGAAGCACCGTCAAGCAGCTCAGTGATAATATCTCACCAGAGATCAGAGATCTGCATCGCAGGGCGTGTTTGTTAGTGTTAGCGATAGCATTAGCATCATCCCTTTATTACAAAGCGTGGAGGAAGCGCGAGCTGCCGTGTATCTCCGGCCTTATGATAAGATGCTCAACACACAATAGGCCTCAGAACAATGAATCTGGTTGCAATCTCACATCTCATATGCATATATATAGCCGGCCGGCTGAGTCAATAAGGGAGCGGCGGCGCTAGCGGTATTAGCGGTAGCGGCGTTAGCGGCTCAGACGCAATAAAATCAGATGGTAAATAACTGGCAGTCTGCTGCTTGTCTGCACTGTAAATCTGCACCGCCGGCCAATAACATCCAGCCACATTTAATAAGCTGTCGGAGCGGCGATATGAGCGTGGGAGGGGTGGGGTTGGCGGGGGGCGGGGCGGGGGGGTGGTCTGAGCGACCCAGGAAGTGACCCCAAGCTGCTGAATGATGCATTAGTCGGAGGGCGACGCCCACCTCCCTCTGGAGGAGGGGAGAAGATGTGATGCGAGGTGATGTTGGTGATGCGTTCAAGGACCTGAGTGAGATTAGCTGCCGCTCAGAGTTGCCACCCGTCCCTCTCCCGTAATGAACTGAGACGGGACGCACTTCACTTTGTCCCGTATATTTCGGGGACGTCCGGATTTGACGCTCTAGGAGGCGGCAACCCTACTGCCACACACACACACACACACACGTTGCCAATGAGGTGGGCGGAGCGACGTTTAATTACCTTTCGTTCATTCATTTATCCTTCCTTCCCTTCCCTCCCTTCTTTGGTTCCTTCCTTCCCTCCATCTCTACTCTGAAGCTAGCTAGCGCTCGGTGGAACGTCAGTCCAGGCTAAACCGTTAGCATCCGTTAGCCACGGCTGCTACATTGCAGCAGGAGCATCTCAGCAAAGTGACAGACGTCCCCCACTGCGCTGCTGCTGGCTTTGTCCCGCTGGTCCCCCCCTGTGTGTGTGTGTGTGTGTGTGTGTGTGTGTGTGTGTGTGTGTGTGTGTGTGATGAATTAGTGGGCCGGTAATAAAGCCTCTCTGATCTCGCTCGACTCTCCCTCGGCTTCGTGGGCACTTTTAATTGTGGCATGTATCCCAGCATCCCCCTGGGCA